>JAJHUR010139706.1:1054-67689 GCA_027495735.1 Lutjanus campechanus
TATAAGTAAAGGCTCAATACATCTACACCTGAATGCACAGACGTCAATTAATGTCAAACTGTAACACTGTGTATTGTTTTGACCTCTACCTATATAGAGGCCACAGTGTGATATTGATTTGTTTGGATGAAGGATTAGGAGTGAGATCAGGCTTGTGTAGGTCAGTTGAAGATCATATTAGCACCACAAAACGGCAATAAAATACACATTAGGTCTTGTGACTGAGGCTGTCGACTCTCAAGCTATTCTGGACTCGATGCCATCTGGAGTTTTAATTGCGTGATGTTTTCCCTGACGACTCAGTGAAACAGGCGACTGATCAGTCCCGATATCAGCGCCTTTATTCCTTGACCACCTCACAGTGTGTTTAGTCAATACGCTCGAGATGGTCACATTGATCTGACAGCTACTGTGGCTCAGATGTGGTCTCGCTCCCATAGTCTGCACTCTTAGAAATAAGGGTTCCAGGAGGGTTCTACCCAGAACCATTTGCTAAAGAACGCTTTTTGAAGAAATGGTTCATCAAGGACTCTTTATAAGACTAAAGGGTTCCATTAAAAAACTTTTTGGGAAGGAAGGGTTTTGTCAAGGGTTCTTTGTACAAAAATATACAACAATTCTCAGTAAAAAACCCTGGGTTGGTTCTAGATAAAACCTTTGGAATAGAAAGGGGTTCTCAGTAGAACCCCCTGAGTCAGTTCTTGGTAGCACCCTAAAAAGATTCTGGATAGAAGCCCCAGAGAGGGCTGTAGGCAGAACCCTCAGGGTTCCAGATAACAATTAATCAATCACTGAAATAGTATATGTATATGTGTTTAACATTTAAATCTTTCTGTGTTTCATAGGCTATGTAATGCTGTCATAGAATCCATTATGTTCCTGTGGAAATAAAGCTTTGATTGAGGAGCAAAAAAATACATTTGGTATTGTAAGGTATAATAAAATTGTCATGTTTACTTAAATAATGATTAATCGATTAATTGATAGTTAATGTTACCCATGATTGATTAAGGAAAGTGCTTACAATTTGCAATCGTAGTTACAAGTGATACCTTTTTAAAAGCTTCTACCAGGAATCAAAAAAGGGTTCTCCTATGGGGATATGGGAAGAGCTCTTCATGGTTCTAGTTAGCCCCTTTTGATCCTGCAAAACTGAGGCAACAGACAAAACAAGGATTCATTTTTTATGTGTTTTACTGCGGGTGTGTGATGGATACATCAGTTCGCTCAAAGCAGATCCCTCTGTCTCTCTTTTCAAAGGTGCTGAATCGTGTTGTTGTGCTGAAGCTGAATCTGCCCTGGCCTTCAACAGAAGGAGCCTGCACTGCTCACTTACCCTCTTAACCCGAAAAAGTGTTTCCTCAAACTGTCATTTTTGGTTCAGAGAACATGCACGGATTTTTTCCTCGACGTGTACACCCATGTCCGTATGGCATCTATAATGCATTTCTAACAGCGTTTTTATACCAGCTGCATAATAACAGTCAGTCTTAACATCGCAACATTTTCAAGATGGATTACCTGACTTCAGCGCAGTAGGCTTCGTCTGCATACATTACACTTCTCCCTCAGCATTTCTGCATGCATCCTGCTTTATTTTTCTTGATGCTATGCCAACGTAATGGCTCATTTACTCCAGGCATCATCATTCAAATTATGTTTTGACAAGACAGACTTAATGTGATCATTACTCTAATGGCTTTTATGAGAATGCCCTGATGTCCCTTTTCTCCTGTAGCAAACTTAAATAGGTGTGCATTTCAGTCCACCTTTGCTGCTGCACAGGACAGTGTCTAGTATCAGCATCGTATTGGAACAGATGGTTCCTGTGCTGCTGGACAATATGACCCCAGCTCCTCCAACACAGAACTGCTCCAACTGCAGCCAGGTTTTAGTCCCAGAGCTCAACGTGGTCAAGGCCGTGGTTTTGGGCCTGGTGCTTGGAGTCTTCATCGCGTTTGGAATTGTGGGAAACATCCTGGTAATCCTCTCAGTAGTTTGTCATCGACACCTGCGGACGGTCACACATTATTTTATAGTCAATCTGGCGGTGGCAGATTTGCTGCTGAGCTCCACTGTCCTGCCTTTCTCTGCCATTTTTGAGATTGTGGATCGTTGGATGTTTGGACGGGCCTTTTGTAATGTTTGGGCAGCTGTGGATGTGCTCTGCTGCACCGCCTCCATCATGAGCCTCTGTGTGATCTCTGTTGACCGCTACATTGGAGTCAGTTACCCTCTCCGTTACCCAACCATAATGACAAAACGCAGGGCGCTGCTGGCAGTGATGCTGCTGTGGGTGCTTTCCGTCGTCATTTCTATCGGACCTTTGTTTGGCTGGAAAGAGCCGGCTCCTGAGGACGAGTCGATCTGCAAGATCACAGAGGAGCCGGGCTATGCCATTTTCTCAGCTGTGGGCTCTTTCTACCTCCCTCTGGCCATCATACTGGTCATGTACTGCAGAGTCTATGTGGTGGCTCACAGAGAGAGCCAAGGCCTGAAGGAGGGCCACAAGACAGAGAAGTCAGATTCAGAGCAGGTGACACTCAGGATACACAGAGGCAACACGACTGTATCAGAGGACGAAGCCATCCGCAGCCGCACACATTTCGCCCTGCGACTGCTCAAGTTCTCACGTGAGAAGAAGGCCGCCAAGACCTTGGGCATTGTGGTTGGCTGCTTCGTGTTGTGCTGGCTGCCCTTCTTCCTGGTGCTACCTATCGGTGAGTTTTTATTGTCATTTTAATTTTGTATGTGCTTCTTAATGTGGTGAGTCAGATGATGCAACAAGATCAGATCAGATATCAAATCGATATGATGTCCCTATATGTGACATGAAGTCGGTGAATGTTTAAGTGTTTTTATCATAAGTGTATTGATCTATATGTCACCTATATGCCAGTATCTGGCCCAACAAAGTCAAAAAAGTCACTCTGTATATATTCCTGGGTATTTTAATGGTATTTTAGAGTTTGTATTTTCCTGTAAAATTATTGGAAATGGTTTATGACTCATCCTGCACTCCCGGGTATTACTAAAAGTCCAATGAATTGGCTCCAGTTTTACAAACCCACACCAGCAAAGCTAAGTAGTAGAGCTGACCTGTGATCCGCATAACCCGGACCCATCAATATAAGTCTCCTGACCCAATCCATGATTAAACACATATACACAGTCACTCACTTGTCACTCACTTGTGTTCTTGGAAAAGCATCTGTCAATTGGCCCAGCTCCTGCAGCTGTCGATGTTTCCTCAGCGATGATGTGCCTAGCGTGCAGCTATACATTGGACCAGCAATATATCATAAAACACAGTTACCAAGGCCTCTTTTGAGGGAAAGATTACGGTTTCAGATAATGAGTGAAATAGAAAAATGCCAAAAAGCTGCTGCATAGCAGGTTATAATACAAATAAACAGTCCAGCACAATCTCTGGTTTTCCATCCTTTATGGAAATGGATCCCAAAAGGAGAGCAGTAAGAATGTCTGAGCCTCATGATAATGGTAATTCTTAAATTTGGCAGCAGTGTCAATTCATTTTTCATGACAATAAGTATGAATTAGCTTCACACTTTCTCAGTGAGATTGGAGGCACATAAGATACATGAATATTCACTGTCAGTGAGGTAAATAGCTAAATGATGCTGGTGACAGTTACTACTGATGGTGCGCTAACATTAGCTTGAGTGGGAGGCTGCTCTGTTCAGTCATAACATTACAGTACTGCAGCATCAGACTGCAACAACAGTTGTCTACTACCTAAAGGGATTTGTTATTTAAAGATGATGCTTAACTATACATGGTAATTCAGTATAAGCAGTTTTGGGCGACTGTTGGCTCATTGATCCACTTGGATGGGGAAAGAGTGAAGCAGCATGATGGCTGACTGATCAAAATGAGTTTATTAAGGTATTATGAATGCCCAGGTTCAGGCAAGGCCATAAAAAAATTATTAGACATGTCTATAAAACAAAAGGCTTATTTAACTTTACATGAATGCATACAAGCTTCTCAAAACTGTAATCCAAAAAAAAAGTCAAATTGCATTAATATCAATAGGATCTTCATCATCTGTGAAGATTCTCAGTCATCCCGGTTGTCTGTAGGCAACTGGACTGACTTAAGAAATTCCCCAAAAGAGAGCAATGTTTTGGTGAAGTACCCAATGTCACAGTCTCTGATCACACCAGATTTCTCCAACATGGCCTTTGATCATGTATTGTCCGCAATTTGGTCTTCACCACTGGCTATTTTATGTCTTTTTTTGTCTTTATGTCATCTTTATGTCATGTCATCATACGTTGTTGCTGGGTGCCAGAATCAAAGTAATAATGACTCAATTTTTATGTAATTGTCTACAGGCTGCCTGTTAAAAAAAAGCCAAAGACAACTATGGTTAAATGTGATAAGATAAAAGTTGGGAGATGTGCGTGAGCTGACAAAATAACAAACAAATTTAACAAAATGAATTTTTAAAAAAGTCAAGAAAGGAATTATTCTCACACCTGCTTCTCTTAATTATAAAACAGAAAACTACAAGTGATCAGCTTCTGCATTCAAGTTTCTGTCATAAGTGAACTAAAACAAGCTTTCATTACCTTGTTAACTCCATAAAACACACCTCGTACAAACTCAACAGACAGCAACTAAATAAAATTCACCTAAACCATCTTGGTCTATCGTTCCACTGTTAATAACAATCACCAGCTCTGGTTTGGTCAAAATAAATCCTTAATTCACCATGTTAGAAGTGAAAACAGACTGTTTCCCTCCCACTTGAGGTCATTGCAGCACCTGTCACTCTGCACACCATTAAAGTCACAAAATAAAGTGACATAAATTGCCACTGAAAAACAACCCACAAAGTACTCAGCCAGTCGTTGATATATATGTCCAATCGACCAAACCCTATGGCAACTGAAGAAAGCTTGTCCATGCAGTGAGTGAGCGTTAATGGGTTGGTCATTCAGCTCCCATTGCTCAATGTGAACTTTTTCAAGTAACACTTGCAGTTCTGGAGAGTAAGTGACCGGACATATTCAAAAATCTTTGGATTTTCTTCAACCATTTAAAAAAAAAAGTATTTCCTGAACTTTTCTGTTTTTCTCCACCTAAGCTCCACCCACAAAATACATCAAAACAGAAAACGGGTCTATAGTTGATCATCTGCATTTACACGTATGAGTCAGACCACTTTCAGAAAGCTATTCAACTTTTGCATTAATTCATTTTACAGATCCTTTAATCGATTGCAAGGTTTTTAAGTGCTGGCGAATGTAATAGCTTGATCATGTTAATTGAATTGCTCCGCAGTGGGAACTCATTGAAGTTACTAACATTCAGACGAGCCTTGTGGCCTCTTGAGCTATGTAGTAAATGCTTTGACTGTGCCAGGTAGACACTCTAAAAATAGCCTCTATAAATCTTTCACATCTCAGACAACCTCCAGTGCTCCCCCGTCTGTAAACAAAAGGACAGAATTTCAGACCATCATATATTTCAAATACACATCCTTCAATGAACTGTAAAGCCTTTTCTCTGCTCCTTCCTCCCTCCCTGGTGCCAGTGACTCACTTCATCACAAAGCCGGTCCAGGAATGACAGATAAAACATCACATCGGTGTCAGACCTTATATTATGTTCCCTTCAAGAACGCCCAGCTTTATGAAGACAAGCTTGAAGGGAAATCACACAGCTCGCCGACGGAGCGTGCACTATATGTGCTGGTGTTAATATGGAGGGAATGTGAGAAGGAAATATGAGATATGGCAAAGCCCACACAAATCTTTCTCAGGGTTTTTTATTTATTCCATGCTCTCATGCTTGTAAATATAGCAGTTACCATTTGGCTGAAGGCCGTTCCTGACTGGGAAATGAGGAAAAGCCTCAGCTTACTAACGCTCCCTTACAGTACTAATGCTGGCGTCTGGCTGCATACCGCTGCCACATCAGTCTGTGGACAATGACAGATTTATCAGTGAATCACCAAGCAGTGGTCTGGTTGTGACATGTAGAACTGGATAACTCGTGATTGCTGGATTGGGTTTATTGGTGTTAACATTATTTTGTCATCGGGTGAAAATAAATTCTGGGAATTTGATCATGTCAAAAATTTTAAAAAGATGAGTTGTTTCCGCTCTCTGTTCATCCTCTGTCCTTGACATTTCAGAAGCCCCTCTCAGGGTCTGAGGAAGCGTAAAGCAAGCTAGTGCTAATTTAAAGGCCACTTCTTTGTAGCCTAAGATGTTAAGATGTCAACCATGAACTGCAATGTCCCCAATTCAAGTGCAGCTGGGGACCTTTGTTTTATCTTTCTCCCTCTTTACCTGTCATCTTTCTACAATTGTTATCTAAGAAAGGCATAAATTGTCCCAAAAATAAGTAAAGACTAACTTTATATTGGGCTGAAAAGCAATGTTTAATGATTAAAAGTTTTAAATCTGGCTGTGGCAAATATGGTCAGAAGTGTCCTCTGTTGTGTCTGGAACCACACCAACAGTGATATAGTGTACAGACACACCCTGGACTACACATCTACATCACAGATGATGGGTAAGAAGTCCTGCAGGTCAACGAATATAAGATTTCCAGCCGTCAGTTCGGTTAAAGGACCAGTGTGTAGGATTTAGTGACATCTAGTGGTGAGGTTGTTGATTGTGACCAACTGTATATTACACACATAACCCTCCAAAACACATACTGTAAGAGGCCCTCTCTAGAGCCAGTATTTAGTTTAACCGTTCTGGGCTACCGTACAAACATGGTGGTGCAACATGGCAGCCTATATGGACAAGGACCCTCATACTCTGTAGATAGGGCCAATTCCAATTCCTATCTTAACCCTCAATCTTAACCCCCAAGCTCAACCCTCAATCTTAGTAGCCCTCAAAACCAAGTGTTAAGGGCTATTTTGTGACTTAGAAATGGGACACCCCTTAAATGCAGATACGTCTTCAGACTGTGAATGAATCAGGGCCCGCATTGTCTCTGTAGTCCCTGAAACGAAACAACATTATTTTATTATTTTTTTAATATTTGCACTGTTAACCCTGCCTGTTTAATCATAAGCCACAAACGCAGCTATCATCGACGGGTCCATCAGGTCCATGTTTTTGAAATTGTTGTGGACTATCTGTCAGTTATTCCTTCGGTTAGAGTTATCAAACAAATCATCTGTATAAATAACACAACCACGGACATATTCACGCATACCACGGCTTATTGAAAGGTAAACACCAGCTATATCGTTAGATAACTCTGCGGCTACGGGAAATGACATTAGCCCGGTCATCTTATACCATTATCGGCGCAAGCATGTTATATAGGCTGTTATCTTGGCAAAACAACTACATTACCACCAAGAAAACTGACGATTTTGTAACGTTAATTAACTTAAACGATAGCAACACGGCTTGTCCACACCAGCCACCGTTATTGACAAAAGATCGTAAAATTAAAATAAATGTTATGCAACAATGAGGTAAATAATCCATAAAATGGGCCTAAACTAAGATAATACAATGGTTTTTGTAATATTTATATCTCCATTAACAAAGAAAATTTGTAGCTCACCTTCTTTGCCGCGTTGGACGCCATGTTTATTTGCTGAAAATACGCAATGCATTCTGGGTAGCCCTTGCTCCCAAGGGTGGTGTCGGAGAATCTCAGTATTGAGGGCTATACAGCCCTCAAACTTGCCCCTCAACTTAACGTTCTGAGAATCGGGACAGCACTTGCACTTCGCGGGAGTGCGCATTTTTGAGCTTGAGAGGGTTAAGATTGGAATTGGAATTCACCCATAAATGCTTATTGTCAGGTAATAAAAACACATTTCTTATTTTCCCGTGATTATACACCAATGAAAACACATATCTGAATATTATATTCCCATCATATTCTGCCAATAGATCTCACTAAATCTTACACACTGAACCTTTAAGCTTCTGATGAATCCACAGTTAATAATCACCAAACTCTGCAATTTCCTTCAGCTCTGCTAAGCTTTTTAGCACCTATCGGATTATTATTTTGTTTTTATTCGACACACACCTGTCTTTGTTCACCAACCTCATCAATGTTATTTTGAGCTGCAGCAGATTATACAAGAATCCATCCTGGCCGGCTTTAAGTTAACCGTTTGTGTCCACACCGAAAGTTGAGTAGCCATTCGGCATCCTTGCAGGGACCACTGTCTGAACGGGTTGTGGGCCAGACGTATCTGCCAGAGCCAATAAAACATGAGCTTGCAGATTCTTCTGATATTCAGTCTTCGTGTCAAGCATTTTGCAGGTCGTGGAACAGTTTTTGTGTTGCAGAATTTTTTCAATCAAAACATGTTGTGCTTTAATTGAGATTCACAACAACTGGAGTTGCACAGTTTTCCCATGATAACAGGCAGTGATGATTCATTGATTTTGGACAACAACACATTTATCAAACAGCTGCAACACCCTTCTTTTTTCATTCAAACAATGAATCTATCAAGTGTACCGGCAATAACAGAATTGTTATTTTGGCACAGCTGGGGATAAAATGTATGAGCTGCAGAGCCTGGCGCAAAATAATTTGCTCTCAAACTCTCTACACCTCTTTTTTTCTATCCATCTCTATATCACGATCTCATTTTTCAAAGCCCACGTTTAACCGTCTGTAACAGCTCGTCCAATAAAGCATTTCACAAGACAGCTTCTCCCCCTCTACCTCTGAAGATAGATAGATAGATAGATAGATAGATAGATAGATAGATAGATAGATAGATAGATAGATAGATAGATAGATAGATAGATAGATAGATAGATAGACTGCAGCTACAAAAGAAGTCAGCCATTTAATTATTTTAATGTTTCACCGGCAGTCACTGGAGAATCACTTACATTTACAATGACGAACAGGCTTGCATGTAATGTGGCTGTTAAGCCATTTTCTCTGCAACTTCATTAAGGATCCCACTCACGCTCTCTGCCGTGAATGCTTCCTCTAATCAAAAGCAGCACTATTTGTGACAGCAGTTTTAATAAAATACTTAACCTTGATGGCAAGTAGGGAGCTTTTTTTTTTAGTGGTAAGTGGATAAAACAATTAAAATTATATTGTCTGAAGTGGATGTAAATGAGAGGAATTATTCTCAGTAGGTGCAGATCATGTGTTATTTTCAAATAAACCCAACCTGGATCCTGGAGCAGGGTTACTTAACTTCAATAGAAAGTGGGCCAAATAGAAAAAATCACTGGGGGTTTGTAGGCCACACACATTACTTTGGCTACAAATACCTCTTACAGTTTAATGTTAGTAGATATGTTCCTTCCAGCCCTCAGGAAAAATGGGAGAAAACAAACTATGGTGTGACTTGTGGTGCCTCTTCATGTTGCATTATTTCAACACAGCAATGCATTTGTTGCACAATAGACACACTGGTATAATACTTGTTACAGCTGGCAAAGTATATAAATACTCGTCAGTCCACTGGCTTTAAAATTGGCGATTTTCAAAATCAATTTTATGCCTCTTTAGCTTCAAGCAGGTTTAATTCATTTTAATTCTTGTTGTTAGCTGAACTAACAGAGGTTCACTCCTGTTTTTCATTGTCCTGTCCTGCTTCCCACCCAGGGTCAAAATTCTCACACATTTCTCCAGATTTCTAACAAATTTTCACACTTTTTCTCCTAAGTTTTAAAAGAAAGGGGCACTTTTTTATTTTTTAACAATGGGCAATTAGTATACCCTTAGAAAAACATTTTTAAATATTACTTATTAGTGTAATTAAATTTGAAATTGGACCATTAGGTAAGGCTAAATGCCAAGATCCAATGATTAATAATCAGTTATTGCAAGATACAACTATAGAAAAAGTTATCTATGATTTTTTTTTAAATCTACTATATCACCAATTTGTAGGCACTCATTTCCCGGTACAGAGGCAAATTCTATACCATTAAAAACTTGCCTTGGTCAGAAAAAGTTCTCAAACCACTTCTCTAGTGCTACCAGCAGGTTTTCACTTAATCAGTGAAATGGATTGACATCTACAGGATAAACTGACACAACATTTTGTAAGACAGTCATATCCCCCACAAGATGGATCCCAATGACTTTGGTGATCCCCTGACTTCTTCTCTAGCACCATTATGAGATCTACATTGATGGTTTAGAGTGAAAAATCTTGACATCTTTCGGATTGATGCTTTTTGAATTTGCTACAGATTAGCTACACATAACAGATAAATGTGGAAAATGGCAACACCAGTCTTAGACGATCCTGTGAAGCTCAGTGTGTGGATCATGACAGGATCTCATACCGTGTGTTCACACTACCAGCCAAACATGGTCTGCAACATTGTCACTGAGTTGCCAGTGAAGCGTTGCTAAGCGTTTGTTCATCTGAGTGAGCGCAGCGACATGCAGCGTCAAGTGTCTGACATCAGTTTCTGGTTTCCTTTTAAAATGACTTACAGCCTGATGCTTTGTCACTGGTAGTGTGAACATACCATGAGTGCGTGCAAGAGTGGTCGACACTTGCAACACTATTTCAGTGTGTTTTTGTGTACCAATATTGTCCTAAACAGAGACTTAATGAAGCATTAAAGGGATAGTTCACCCAAAAATGAAAATTCAATTATTATCTACAGTTTAACAGTTTAACAACAGTTTAAGTGAACAGTGACCTGTTTTCAAAAAACAAAAATTCTTTCTTGTCTGGCGTAATCCAAGTCTCCTAAAGCCCCAACACGCCATTCACGTTTGTTTGCACACCATCACACACCCTGTTCAGACGGTGTTAACGCGCACATGAATGTGGCTCCAAGCTAAGGATCTACAGTGAAGATTTAGGCTAAAAACATGATGTAAATGACATCTTCCAAATCAAGTTGGCATGTTGAGGCTTTAGGAGACTACATCAGACAAGCAGTATGGAGGCATTTTATGTGAAAATTGTGAAACTCCAACTGTGTTTTGTAGACTAAAAACTAAACCTGACCTTCAATCAGCATGAGGGTGAATAGATGATTACTGAATTTTCATTTTTGCGCAAAATATCCATTTAAAACCTTGCGTCTGTTGTATTCTTTTTTAATTTGTTCCAGTCCATTTCACACTACTGGAGTTGCAACTGAAGATGTTATTGGATGTCATACATCCAATAACAATGAACTAAGCAACACATTAATCTAATGGAAAACACAGATGTAATTATAGTCAGATCTACTTGGGCCATAATGATGGGGTAGTGATATTATAAGCCTATTAACTTTCACACAGACACATTTTTTGCCAGCTGTCCTTCCTGCATTTAGCAGCTGTGTTACTTTTAGCCTGGATTTGTCTAATTTTATATTTTGCTCCTCATTTATAATATATGCCGTTCTGCTACCAGTGGAACTGTCCCTGTTTGTGACTGGTCACATGTGACCTTTTATGTGAACACACTCATAGCTAGATTGGCTTGACTTGACTTGACTTGACTACAAAGTTGATACCACTGTTGTGTGACCATTTAGCGTTGTTTGGCTTAGTGAAGCCAGATAACGAAAAGATATCCTGCATATATTGAACTCACTTCATTGTACAGGCCTCTATACTTTTGTGTTTAGAAACTTAGCAAGTGTTGGCATGCTAGTGGGCTAAAGTGACACATCAGCATGTTGAGAAGGTTGATGTTACCTTTCAGCTACAATTGCAGCCGTGCCCATAGCCTCATATACCCCTTTTACATACATGTGCTGCTTGACTTGACTCTAGAGGTGCATGATTTGGTAAAAAAAAAAAAAAAAAAAAAAAAAAAAGTAAATATTGAGATTATTTTGGTGGAAGTTACATTTGTGATATGTGACACAATTGGTGGAAATGATCAATTTTGCATTACAATTCAAATTGAAGATGTGATTATTATTGAAGTCTGTACCAAACAACGTTTTCTGTCATTGTGCAGCCCTACTTGACTCAGATTGACAGTATGTCAGTCCAGTGTAGCAGGGATTTGCATCTCCATTACAGCAGGGCTACTCATTTGAAGTTGTGTCTAGGTGTGAATGTGAGTGTGAGTGGTTGTCTGTCTCTATGTGTCAGCCCTGTGATGAACTGGCGACTTGTCCAGGGTGTACCCCGCTTCTCGCCCAATGTCAGCTGGGATAGGCTCCAGCCCCCCACGACCCTCACGGATAAGCAGTTACAGAAAATGGATGGATGGACAAGTGGCTGTAAAACAATAAATCCTTCACAATAAAAGGTCCCTGTTATTTTGTTATTTAAACAACTTTATTATGAACCACCAAAATTAGGAAATGTTTGTTTTCCATCATCAATAACTTAACAGGACTCCTATATGGCTGAAAGCGAACATAAAACAGTAAAATACTGCAGAGAGTACAAACACTGATGCAGGACAGAAAATAAATTTCAGACCACAGAGATTCAGTTAGAAGCTACAAAAGTACTGAGAGCTGAGCACAGACGTTTTTAAATTCTTCTCTCTCTCTCTGCTCTCCTGCACACATGAGTTGAGTTTGCAACACAAGCTTTCTTTGAAGGTGAGAATGAGGGTCTGCAGAGGTTGGCAGCAGGGGACACAACGTCACTGCAAGCCACTTGGAGGTGTTTCAGGCTCACTCTTGCCCCACTCTGGAGAAAGTTCATCTCATGTGTGACTTGGCACAGCTTGGCATGTTAAAAGTGGTATTGGAAATGCAAATCAACATGGCACGGTTTGCCCCGGTAGACCTGCTAACATGGCTGTAACATATCCAACAAGAAATCTGTTTGAATTGTGTTGTTTGTTCTGCTGTAATGTTCACCCATGTGTGTCTCCTGTGCTTACAGGCTCCATGTTCCCTGCATACAGACCCTCAGACACTGTCTTCAAGATCACCTTCTGGCTCGGCTACTTCAACAGCTGCATCAATCCCATCATCTATCCCTGCTCCAACCAGGAGTTTAAAAAAGCTTTCCAGAGTTTACTTGGAGTTCACTGTCTGAGACCGACCCCCAGACCACACCACCATCATCTGAATGCCGTTCATAGTCAAACTCAGGGTCACAGCCAGCCCCTCAGTCTGGGCCTGGACAGCAGGGGGGCTCCCTGTCGGCTCAGCCCCTCCTCCTCTATGGCCCTGTCCAGAACTCCATCCTCCAGGGACAGCAGGGAGTGGAAGGTCTTTGCTGGAGCCCCCACAGGTGGATCTGGACCGGCCGAGACGAGCAGGGCCAAAGTAGCCAAACTCTGCAGTAAAAGCTTCCACCAAACCTGCTGCTGCTTCGTCGGTAGCGGGACTCCCCCACAGGAGTCAAACTGCACCCAGCCCCCTCCTGTCGGAAACCTTCCCACCATTAAAATCCACCAACTATCGCTGTCGGAAAAAGGAGAGCCGGTATAACTACTGTAATCCTTCATCCATTAGTCATGACTCCCCTTTCAAGGTCGCAGATGATAGTATATTTCCTTTTACTCTGTTACCATCACAAAGGATGAGCGGTGTTGGAATGATGGCTGCTCTAAAAGTCTCAGCTTTGATATCATCCTGTGATTTTTCCTGGATGTAAGATTAAATGAAACATCACAGCCATTATATGTCTCCCCTTTAAGAAGATGGCTTCTTAGCTTTTTAAACTCAAACTCATGTAGTCCATTAAATGTCCATTAGGGATGGGCGATACCAACATTTTTTAATTCAACATAATACCGATACTTTTTGTCACAACTTAACCAATACTGATACTAATATTTTTTTAAATGGCATTTAATTTCCCAAAATAATTTTGAACTTTTTCTTATTTTTAGAAAAAGAAAATTGGAAAATCACATGACCGATACGAGCTATTAATAAATTCATTACTAAAGCAAATATGAGTATGATTAAATAAAAATATTAATGCCAATAAGTGTAAAAAAAAAAAGTCTGTTTCACAGAGACTATAACAAATTATGATAATAAAAATGTTTTTTTTCAGCATCTTTATAATTGTTTGAAGAGGTTACTCATGCTGCTGCTGTGTGGCACTTACTTGTCAGAAATAGTGCATCTTGCTGTACTTTTATCTACAGGTGAACAGTTGCACCGCACCACACTACCTTTTATATAGGTCATATAGAGGTCTCACCATTAAATTGATTCTGTTTCATTGCCAGTTTACAACTCTTTGTAGTAGCTAAGAAAAAGTTCTTATGACAACATGTGCTGGTGGTTAACTGATGAGAGGAGGTGAAACAGGTGGTTGGTAAAAAAGTTTTAGCTCTTATTTTTTAAGCTGCGTCATTGTACACAGAGTAATACAACAACACGGCAGGCTGTAAACTTCAAATCCCCACAAACCACAAAACTAACTGTGATGGAAGCAGAGAAGAGTGATAGAAAGCATGTAGCGCAAGTGATGGGCCATCAGCCCCTTCACCCCAGCACGCTGTGGAGAATGCTGTGCAGGTGATGCTTGTTTGCTTCTGTTTGTTTTTGCCACTAACAGGCTCAGATTGTTCTTGTAAGTGTCTAACAACATTACAGAAAGGATCGCTACAGTGACAGACCTTATTTTAAATATTAAGAAACATTTCGTTTAACCAGTAGTTACCAAACTAACCAGACTACCTTTGTCAAACTATAATTTTAACATCATCAACTTCATTCAAACTTGATAGAAACAAAAGGAAACTCAACGAAAACATTGTGGTTTGGATTTCTACTGTTCCAACAATCACCATCTCTGGTTTGGTTAAAATAAACCCTTAATTCACGGCCTGAGGGATCATGTAACGTGTGAGGCAGGTGACGCTGGAAAGCAGCTTTTTCTAACTGAGCTATAGGAGGACGCACACTTTTTCTCTAATCTAATACAATCTAATACAACTGAAAAAATCTTTAGTTTGGACACAGGCCTGCTCACAAGTTTGATGCAGAAGTCTCTCATAGGTTTCCACAGTCATGTGACACGGGCCAGGTAAATAAATAGAAATGTCAGGGCTGTTTATTGGCACATACATTACGCAAAAGTACTGAAAACATTCAGAAGTGATGCAGCCTCCCACGTGTTATATTTATATGACGTTATTATGAATATTTTTTGAAAGGTCTCAATTACAAATCAGCAGCTTGTGAGAATCAATACATCAATATGGATGCGCCCATCCCTAATGTTCATCAAGTGTAGAAAAAATATCCTGTAAACACTCCCATGAAGAGGACCAAAAGAAGAAAACAATCTATATATAAAGAGACCAAAAGATCTCTAAATGTTTACATGTTTTATATTATGAATAAGAAGAGCAGTTTAAATGTATACAAATGTAAATAGCAAAGTTTTATATATTGCATGATTACACCAAATGTTTGAGAAATGCTGGTCAGTGGTGCTCCTGTTGTATAAAGTTTGCCTCATGCTGTTCCTGTTGTCAGATAGTTGTTTGTGTACTGTACGGCTCTGTACACAGTAAAAACCGAGGGACCTTGTGTACTTCCACGTCACATGACAATAAATTTATATGACATATTCCTAACAGGGGATTCATGAGGACATTTTTGGCCTCTTGTCGTCGTTTCTTGTGGTTGATTCACTGACTACACAGCCCCTCAAAAAACTTCTGGCTCATCTGTCCACATTCCCACAAATTCATGTACCTCCGAGCGGTGCCAGATGGATGTCTTAATATACTCGCGTGGAATTTTAACTGACCTTGTGGTTGCTGACCTCAATCCTGACCGGCCCCCAAGCCTCTTAAAAAATCCACCAGATTTAGAGATGTCAAGTTAAGTCATACGCAGTCTCAGACATTCTTCTCTCAGGCCGTGCTCTTTGTTTCAGGGCATGCACATACACAGCAGAGAAAGCCCCTATCTCGGCCTTTCTGTAAGATCTTCTGTGTGGGTGCTGTTTACCATCACGGAGGTGCAAAACTGAGTGTGCTGAGTGTGAGTTCAAGACTGCAAAGTGTCTCTCTGTTTACGCAGAAGCATCAAAAGGGCAAGAGGACAACCTCTGCCATCCGTATCGATTTGTATTCCCCTGGCTACTCCTTCTGTAGTACCAAGATGTACTCCCTTTGTGAGTGCGAGAGGAGGAGGAGATGCAGTCGGCATCGTCCAGCCAATCTACCCTTCTGCGTGTTGAGTTCAGTCGCAGAAGTGGAGTCGACAGCTTTCCCACAGGGGAGGGACCTTGGCCAGGCAGTGAGAGTGCTTGTCTGTGTCCGCGTTGTCATTGACTATAGCATGTCTGTGAACCTGTAAATCACACCATCTCTGAGCAGATGCCATTAGGAGAGCAGCCACCAGCCGCAGCAATAAAGTACAGATGGTACAGATGACCTAATTCGCCCCTCCCTTCTATTGTCTGGCACTCTCTGTGGAGAGAGTGGTGGTGGGATTATGAGCAAAACCTCAGCCAACGCATACCTGTGAGCCACGCTTTATAAAGATATATCATCTTCCAAATGCAATAGCTGTAATGAATACCATAATTAGATCTGCAGCCTTACAGTAGTCAGATATAGACTGGAACAGAGCAGGAACATCCCCTCTCAGTTTCATCAGCACTCCCTCATCTTATCCTGCAGCCTAATTCTGTGTATTCATGGTGGAATTAACAATAAGTGTATAATAATCTACATTCCCTCAGTATGGTTTAATATCCTGATACCAGTGGTGGAAAGAGTTTGGAAAATTGTATTCAAGTGCAAATACTGTTACTGCAAGGGCAGATATTTCCCATCACAGTTGGTGTGGACAATAAACATGTCCCGGCTGGAGCTACGACTCAGGGTGGTGGGTTGGTCATGATTTGGTTTGCTTGTGATGGGTGAACAAAACAAAACAATTTACTTCTGATCTCCAGGCCCAAACAGAATCTGTAGATTTTGTTTTTCAGTTTTCTGCAGTGATTTCAGTGATGTTTGTTTTTTTTTTTTTTTGCTTGTGATGTAATAGATTATATTAAAGATTGTTTTGAGTAAAAATAAGCAAAAGCTATACATTCAAACAACTTACAATTACATCAAGCAAGGCTGAAAGAATTGCTTTGTAATTTTTAGTAGGTTTTTTTCTATCACAAACAGAGTGTGAACTTGTGTTGGAAAAGTCAGTCAGCAAAAAATGCAGGACACTGCTGAAATACAAGGTCCAATGTGAAGCAGAGAGAGCAAAAATTAATTTGCAAAACCATTAATGATTCATCTGCTAACAATTACCACTCAACATACAAAAAAACAAAGACACTAATAAATAAGTAAATGGTAATGTGCTTCATAATATCCTGAGTTTTACAAACAACATCTCGGTTAGTTTAAATCTGTGGAAATGTTGGTGGCACAGACTGTGTGGGTCTGCTCATCACTACATCCGCTGCAGCTACAGTATGTTTTCAACCACCCCACCTTGTTGTTCGTATGTGTTTTCACAAAGTTTCAGAGACAGAGATACACAAAGTAACCATAGCAAAAGCTGTCAGTCTCCTACCTGAGGCGCACAACACTGGAGGAGATGGAGAGACGCTGTGCTGCTGCCACACGAGTGCTGACAAAGATTCCAGCATGCAGGGGAAAAAATAACAAAATAATAGATTTGTGATGGTCTGAGTAACTCATCAATAAGTTGTCCTAATTCATATATGACATATTTTGGCAGTAAAAGGTGGGGTCAAAATATTAAATTATCTGAATAAAAATCTCCCCCTTCTTCATTACAACTGGCTAATGTACGACTCAGTGTGACTTTGCCTGGAAAAATGTAAACACAGACTCGTTTCATCTGATTTCACAGAAAGAGGATCCGACCCAGTGGCAGGCATGAGAATAAGCAAATAGAAAGGCAATGGATTTTGTATGTACACTTGGAAGACAAAACAACAACAAAAAAATGCAGAAGTGAGTGAAGCAGTCCTTTTATAAAATAATAAACCATGCAACATCACAACAGATATTGTCACAGTCAGTGGTCACGGTCACCTCTCCAAACCTGAGCCTGCTGCGGCGTTTTCTTTTCATCCATGTATGGTTTTCATTGGCCCATTTGTGATTTGATAGCCTTATTAGCTACGAAAATGCATATGAAAGGTTGTGATATTAATTCAAGTTTATATGAGTATGAGTATGAGTACTTGAAGGTAAAATCAGTCCAAGCTGTTTGTAAACACGCTGAAAAGATAATTTATTGTTTTGCCTCATTCCCAGGATGTCAAATATGGATGTTCTGGGTTGGTAAAATGGTCCAAGGATAGAAAAAAATATGAGGAAATTAGGAAAAACAGGCAGAGGGCAGGGTCTCTGCAAATACAGCCACCACCACTTCTAGTGGGTCATAAGTGAGGATTGAAAGGGATTATGTTTTTATTAGTGTATACCAGCCATCCCCAAACTTAAGAATGCCATGGCCCAAATTTAAATATGATGTATACATCCGGGCGTTAATGTGACAGATCACCAAATATGGTGCAACACCTGTTAACTAGGTCACATAAATGAAGAGTAACAAAAATTTTAAATCCCATGGCTTTGTTTTATTGGTTCGGGAAAAAAATATTTTCTGATTATGTGAAACTTAAAATGTGTTATTTTTTTAATCATTATTATTATTTTTCATGACCTCTCAAGGCCTACCAGTCGAAAATGTTGCATATTAGGCCTACCAGGAGTAAAATTGCAGACTTAAAAAAAATTGCCAAAAAAACTTGACTCAATTAGGCCACAGTAATCTGAGTAATTTTAATTAGTTACTTCCCTGGCTGATACATGACTGAGGCCACAATCATTGATTCTGCAGGGGAATGAATATTATTATGAATGCTCACAGTTGTAAATTAATGTTCATGGTGATATTGTCGTGATGATAAATCAATCCTGGGAGGGACTGTGGATTTATAATTATGGTGTCTGTGTTCCAGTGGATTGAAAGCACAGTAAGCACAGCTGGTGAGTCATGTTTGCACACTTTTCCCAGGAGGGCTTAGCTTTGTAAAGTCTCCCTGATGCTTTTTGTGTTCCTTCTAAAGCTCTTATCATCAGTGGGTGAAGATGTTGACATTAGATGTTGACATTATAGGATTCCCCCTCTCCGGTTTAATCAGTGCTTCTCATCATGCAAAGTCCTAATTGGACGACTGTCAAACAGCCAGGGGGCTTCGCTAATAACAGAACTGCTGTTGACGTGTGCATCCACTGTGACGTTGCCTTGTTCAGTTTACTGGGAGCATCCCTGTGGGTGAACTGTTGAAGGAGCTGGAACAACAAAATGCTGCTGAGAGGCTGAGAGGCTGCACGTCACGACTCTGTGTCTCCACCTAGTGTCTCACAGTCTCTCCACATTTACCCCATCATCCACTGCTGGGATGTGGTGTGACTCAACAAAACAGTTGATTTTCCAAATTCGGAGACACTTAATTTCATATGTCGGACAGATCATTGACCTTTTCCGGAAAGGATTTTATATATTGGTACATTTTTCAGAAGGTTCCTGGAAAGGACTGCATAAATATAACAGAATGCAATGATTTGCAAATACTTTTCAACTTGTATTCAGTGGGAAACAGTACAAAGACAAGGAATTTAATGTTCAAACTGTGCCCATGACATAGCTAACTGTTAGATCTGTGAAGGCACCATTAATGTTGGAAGGTATAGTCAGGTTTTAGAGCAACATAAGCTGCCACTCAAACAGCATCCCTTCTACAAGACAATGTCAATACACATTCTGCATGTGTTAAAACAGTGTCGCTTTATAGTGAAAGACTTCAGGTACTAGACTGACCTGCCTGCAGACCAGACCTGTCTCCCATTGAAAATGTGTGGTGCATCATGAAGCACAAGATACCACAACAGAGACCCTGGACTGTTGATCGATTTGAGTAATATATCAAGCAAGAATGAGAAAGAATTGCACTTTCAAAATTGCAACAATTAGTGTCCTCAGTTCCCAAACACTTACAGAGTGTTGTTAAAAGAAAAGGTGATGTATCACAGCTGTTCATCATGCCCCTGTCCCATCTTTTCTCAAACATGTTGCAGGCAAGTTAATCAGTTTGAACATTAAATGTCTTGTCTTTGTACTACTTTCAACTGAATATGGGTAGAAAAGTTTTCTTTCTTTTTTTGCTTTCTGCTTTTATTTAAATTTTACTCAACTTCCCCAACTTTTTTGTAATTAGGCGTGTAATGAATTAACCTGATGAACTTTAGTCTTTGTCCATAAAGCATCACATCTATGTTCAAAATTCAAAGAACAAGAGCTTTTTTGCCAATTTGACCAATTATCATAGCTTCCTGCATTTCCACCAATCATAGCAGTCCCCAACAGAAGCATCATACATATATGTTTCCATGAACCAACTCAATGTTTTATTAATTTTTTGCATTTTAATTTTTTATTTTGTCCCAGGTACTGAAAAGAACACGTTTGGTCTGGTTATTGGGTTGTCATTGACATTTATCAGTGCTCTGTATACATATATATTATATGTTGTATAATTTTGTGCTTGCTTGCTCCAAAAAGATTTTGCTACTTTGTGGACTTCTGCATTTACAATTAAAGCATATTTTGTTAGAATTTTTGTAATCTCAACACTTGTAATCTCTTTGTTAACATTACTTGGAATACTCAGAACAAAATGCGGTTTTGTTCTTACCAGAACCAGTTGCTGTTGAATTGCAACAGGCATTGCAATTTTTTCGAAAAGCTGTTGTGAAATCAGGCATTTTAAGTGCAAAAAAGCCTGCAAAATCCTGGCGGGACTGATCAATGTGTTGACACTGAAATTATTCCCTAAATGATTATTGGCACTCTCAAAATGCATTAAAATGCTTAGATTTATACTCTCATGGGAGAAATGCCCCCAAATCACTCTAGCGGGGCCAGAATTCATGACCTCAATATTTCTAAATTCCTGTTTACTGAACATCCTGATTACTTGCTGGTTTCAAACATGGCTAACCTGCAAAATCTCAAAGCACAAAACTACAATGAGAAACTCTTCTTGCAGTTGGCATTTAGCATTTATAAAGGTTCCACTTCGAACTCTTTGAGAAAGTTCTACCTACAACTCAACATGTAAACGGTTTTGCCAAATCAAATCCTCGACAAAAGAGTTCAAGGATTTCAACAAGACTTGAAGAACTCTTTCTTCCAAAAAAGGTTCTTTGGATTCAAAGAGTTCTTACTGGAACCCATAGCCTTACAAAGTACTCTTGACAAGCCCTTTCATCAAAAAATGGTTCTTCAGAAGTGGTTGTGGGTAGAACCCCAGACCTTCAGGAAGAATAATTTTGGAAGCCTTATTTCTAAGAGAGTAGGTTAGAGAGCTGATGCCCTCCCCTCCCCTCCCTCAGTGGTGCTTTAAGCAATTTTGGAGAAAAGTAGTTGATTGTTGAGTCTCATTCACAGGTCGCCAACTACCGCTGCTTCAGGTTCAAGACATTAACCCAAAGCGTCAGCAGCTACCTTTTTTCAGAATCGCTTACTACACTTTCAACCAGGGGAGTTTACAGCAAACTCAGCATGTAGAAACCTACAGTACATCAGATTACATGGGACGACAATTTTAGAATAAGGCCATGGGGAAAATAGCTTTTTTCATATAAAACATATGTATTTCAACCAAAATTTGTTCCAGTTTGAAAGGAACATTAATGGTGTATTGTGGCAGAGACCACACCTCAGGATCTTTGACTTTCCACAGTTGCATTTCTGGGAAACAAATGTTTAATTTCTATATTCAGAAAACTGGTTGGACAGTGGACGGACTTGAAACTCTGGACCCAGGCAAGAATAAATGAAAACATGAACTGGTTGCATGGTCTATAAAAGTGCCTGAAGAGACACAGTTATTGAGAAATGATCTTGAGAAATGATCCATGATCAATATCTAGAAAATCTACAGTTCCATCTGCTAATGGAGATCAAGTGAGGTGATCAAAAGCTTCAAAACAGCCACTAAGATAATTTGATGAGACTGTTTTCCAGAAGTGGCAAAAGTACACACATTCTTTACTTTAAGTAGAAGTACAGATAAGCACTCTAGTAAAAGTAGAAGTTCTGATTCAACTTCTTTTCTCAAATATAAGTGAAAAAAGTACAGGCTCTAAAATATACTCAAAGCATAAAAGTATTTTGAAGGACATCGGTGCCTACAGGCCGTGTCAGTGACAATGTGCATAGAGTGAGTAAGACACATTGGATATTTTTTCTTTTCTTTTCTTTTTCTTATTTATTTATTTTTTTTACACATTTGATTAGTGGAAGTTTTATTAGACTAGGCAACACTCCGCCCATTGGACTTCCAATACCGCCCACATGCGACCATTGATGACTACATTTGAACTGTGGGGGGCAGCATTACAATGTCGCTGCGCGCAGGCTGCCGCAGCATCAGAGAGAAGAAGAAGAGGCGATCAGCAGCAGTACCAGTGCTCGGGGCTCGATCGTTGGTCTCATCACATCAAGACGCATTCAGGCACTTCAGACAAATAAGTGACGCTCCATATTGCAATGGTTACACCGTCAGTCTGTTCTTTTCCTGTAGACACGCCGGAGCTGCAATGAAGGTACAGTTTTCTTTATATAACTATTCCAATTTTAGCTCTGCTTGGACTGTCGCTAGCAGCAGCTAGCTAACGTTAGCTAATGTCTCCGTATCGGTGGAGCTGACGTTATGTTACCTGTTAGCCTGTTAGCTAAACCGTCAAAACAGCAACTATGACAGCTGTCACTGAAAATCGACCTGACAATAATGTTAAGCTCAAATGAATTATGTAAATCTGTGTTAAGATTTGTTACGTTGTTTTTGTGCTTCCTTGCGAAATAACGTCTGCCTGTTAACATAATTTAACCATGTAACACAGGTAGCTGAGGTTAATTGTCTGCTTGTGTTGTGGCACTGTGTTTTGACAGTTCTAGCTGCTTCCTCTTCCTGTGTGTGTTTATTGTGTGAAACTTGCACTGTGGGTAACGTTATAAAGGCTTTTTAGTCATCTCATCTATAATAAGCAGCTCCCATATGTGACCTCTAAACAGCAGGACCCGTTTCTGTGGTAACAATTTGCGTAAATTATGCTGATAGAGATGCACTCATTCATGTTTCATATACTGTTGGTAGGTTTGCCACCTGCAATGTGCAAAAATAAGGGACACTTTGCTAGAGGCCCCATGCCCGAGGGACACAAATCACGTGGGGGGTCCTCCATGAGATTTTGAGAGTGTCAAGTTTGTGCATCAGTTTCAAAGTCTTCTGCTACTCTTAATATAAAAGTGAAAGAAATCAAAAGGAGGGCTGCACGATTAATCACAATTTAAATAAAATCGCAGTATGGCCAAGTGCAATATCCAATTTGCAAAATCAAATTGCAGTTTTTTGAAAAAGGAGGGGTATATTAAGAAACAGCAGAGGTACTGTAGTGCTGCGTAGCTGACCAGGCCTAGGAGTCTTGTTCTCCAGATGGAATAAAACATGTTTGTTTGGTACAGACCTCAATCAATACCACATCATCACAATTTTTTTTTCAGTGAACATGAAAATGTAAATCAAAACTGATCATTTCCACTAATCGTATTATTTTGTTTCTGAAATCTACCAGCTAGGGCTGCAATTAACAATTACTTTCATAGCTGTTTAATCTGCTGTATGTTTTCACAATTAATCAATTAATAATTTAGTCTACAAAATGCTGAAATGCAAAATACTCATCACAATTTCCCAGAGCCCAGAGTGATGTCTTCAAATTTCTTCTTTGTCCAACCAACACTGTGCATCCCAAAGACCCTTCATTTATTGTCAGAAATGACAAAGAGAAGCAGCAAATCCTAATATTTAAGAAATGTCTGACATTTTTGCTTGAAAGATCGGTTATCAGTAGATGGTAAAGTAGATGGCAAATAGTTTGCTTTCGATCGATTATGCGACAATCATTGCAGCTCTACCACCAGCCACTTTAATATTTTAGCAACATTTGGCTGGTGGCTTGTGCTAATTTCCCACCCTGCTGTAGACACATCTGCAGGCAGTCTTGTCAGTGTGGTTGCTGTGGAACGATGTCAGCGCTCACCGTTGTGAGTTTTGTGTAAGTAGTGAAAAAATTACTTTGGAGCCCTGTACTGTAATAATGTATCCTGCAACATTTCCGTAAATTTCTCCAGTCAGTGTTGTCTTTTTTAAATACTAATATGTGTCTCCCATCCTAAATAACAACAGATCTAATCCAAACCTGTGACTGGTTTGTGTCAAATAAACCATGAAAGATAACCATGTACATTTGATTGTGGTGAGCATGGAATAATGGAATTATACACAACTTGTCTTTGCAAGTTATATATCTACAATGTATATCAGCAAGATGGCCACGCTGCTCTCTAAACAGGGCATCAGCCATTTACAAACCCATATAAGTCGACCACTATGTGGTGTATTTGGAGGAACACATTGATAAACTTGGATTTTTTAATTTATTTTTTTAAGAAAAGGAAGTCAAAATTCACTGATTCCAGCTTCCTAAATGTGACTAATATCTGATTTCTGTACTCATCTATGATGATTAACTGAATATATATGGGTTGTAGACATTTGAGGACGTCATCTTGGGCTTTGGGAAACAATTGACATTTTTCACAATTTTCTGCCAGTTTATAGACCAAACAACTAATAGATTAATTGAGAAAATCAACAGATTAATTGACAATAAAAAAAAAGTTAGTTTCAGCCCTTAGTGTATGCATGCATTAGTATAGGGTATTAATTAGCAAGAGACATTACATTTTATTATCCTGTATCATATGGGATGGGTGGCAACCCTAACTTTTAGTATCATCATCAGCAACATCAACAAGATTAATATGAAGATGAGAAATATTGAAGTGAAGGTGTTCTGTGACTATCAGGCAGGGGCCTCATCCATGTGGGCTTCATGCTGTGGTCTGCTGAATGAAGTCATGGGTACCGGGGCCGTCAGAGGCCAGCAGCCAGGGTTTGGGGCTGGTGCTGGACCCTTCAGATTTGCCCCCAGTGCGGGATACTCCACATACCCGCCCACCAGCTCAGGGAGTCCCAGTCTTGTATGCAAGGCCTGCGGTCAGGCCTTCTCCGTCTTCAGGAGGAAGGTAGGTTTCTCTGCATGTTCTGTGTGATTATGCCAGTACATGTTAATTGGGATACTGACTTAATGAGAAGGAAAAGGTGCATGTGTAGAAGCAGAGGGGGATTTTTAGATGAATATTTTAGGAAGAAATACTAATTATGTGCTGCGCTTGGCAGTGGAAAGTTGTCTAATACTTGGAGTGTAGACAGAATGCATGTTTTTACGCTCATTTATACACACACACACACACACGCATACTTTGTTGATTTCTGAGGCCTCTGTGGACAAAATAATTTAAGAGGGTTGGGAAAGATGACTGCTTTGGCCATAATATAAAATTCACTAATCTTATCTTTAATTGTTCTTGTTCAAACAACAGTTCAAATTTGTAGATATTTAAAAAAAAAAAAGAAGTCTGTATTGGGAATGCTGTCTTCAGTTCTCAAATCAATGAATGATTTTAACTGTGAGTTTTTAGGATTTTGCCATTTGCCCATTTGCCTATATTAATTGATGCTAAGTGTTAGTTCAACCATGTTTTTTATCCTATGAAAGTGTTTTATAAATACCATCTTTGTTTTCTAAAGAGCTGAAACAATACTTTGCTGTGTTGGAATGAAAAAAGGCTGAAGTTGATTTGATTTACACCCAGAGGCTGTTAATTTCACTGTGCTGTTCTGTCTGAGTGCAGGGACAGATGGACAACATACTTGATCTGTAATATCATCTTCAGAGTGCTCATGTTCATGCATGGCTCTCAGGGTCTCATTCTGTCTGAACCCTGTGCTTCACTTGCTCACTGTGCCAGTCGAGTCCCACGTCTTGCATTTATTACTGTTTGATGTTTGTCACTTAAAAGAAATGAGCTGCCTCCTGCCCCTGTGCCTGCAGAGGTAGAGCAGATGTGAGTGATTGAAAAATGCAGGAAAAGTCTATTGGCGCTGATATGCTCTCCAGTAATATGTTAAATATTGTCTCTCCACTTATCCTGTTTTCCTCATTTTTATGCCATTTCACAATTTTAAAGGTATAGATAAGGTCTATGTCTCACATCCTTTTAAATGGAAAGTTTGGATTATTTGAAATGGGGTTGTAAAGGTACTAGATAGTATTGTCAATGTATTACCCACAGTCGTGGTCGGCACATCCCCAGTTTGGAGAAGCAGAGAGGAGTACCAACGCAAAGCTAAGCAATGAACTGTTGTGGATAGGGCCAGCAGCAAGACATGTTTTAACCACTTGAAAAAAGGCCCACCAAAAAAAATAAATAAATAAATCTCAGTTTAAGTGCCGTCACACAGCCTTTTCTAATGGGAATCCACCATTACATAAGCTAATTATATCACTTTCCGGAAACCGTGGGTGAAATCAGTCATTTGAACTTGCAGAACACGGGAGCTGCTGGTCAACCACTATTAGTTTTTTTGTGTTATTGTATGACTTAAGTGTAGCAATTCGGATTTGCCAAAATCACACAAAAATAAGCTAAAAGATTGAGGCAGCTGCTCGTCACTCCTGCAAAAGTAAAATGACTGATTTCACCCATTGAATTTGGTTGGTTTGGAGAAAGTGATATTGTTATTATTATTATTTATGTCTGAATGAGAGGGGCCACATATAATAAACATAAACTTCAATACTTGAAATCACATGCATTATGCAAAGCTAATGTTCATCCCCAGTCTCTGAGCAGGTGAAACAAAACACAACAAGCATGTACGTTGCATACAACAGGCATAATAAAATACTATACACTGTGTACATAGTCACAAGCTGCATATAGTGTTTACAAAACAGTTGTTTGATTGGTTAATATAATTCTAGTACTCCTCTCTGCTCCCCCAACATGGGGGCATACAGACCAGCATCTACTGTAGGTAATACACTGACTATTGAATGCCGCATGCAAGTCCACAATTAAATAATCCAAGCTATCTCTTTAATGTTGAAATTTTGAAATAAGGGTTAAATAGGAACATTTGGCTACATTTGTGTCAAATGCAGCAGTCTTTATGGGGTTGTTTTGGCAGTAACACAAATTTAAAAAAAGTTGTACATAAATCCCAAATTGCCTCATTTCCCCCATTTTGTTTTTCCTCTCTCTGTCTCTGCAGTATATTTGCTGCGACTGCAAGAAGAGCTTCTGCTCTCTATGCTCTGTGCTTCAGGAGAATCTGCGCATTTGTGCCACATGTCACTTGCTGAAGGCGACGGCCTTTCAGCGGCCGCGGCTCATGCGCCTACGAGTCAGGGACCTGCGTCAGTACTTGCTGCTCCGTAACATCCCCACCGACACCTGCAGGGAAAAAGAAGACCTGGTGGACTTGGTGCTCTGTCACCAAGGCATTGAGGAAGAGGACGACGCAGACACTGCCAGCCTCCACTCACGCTCCCTGTATACACCGACCCCTTCTACCACACAGTCTGCCTCGGAGCTGTCTGCCTTCGTCGCCTCTCAGGAGGAGCCGCTCAGCAGGAGTGATAGCTCTGATACCAACCAGGTTAGGACCAGCCTTATAAATGTATGATTTTTTTTAATAACGCCACACATCAGCCATATCCTTGTAATTATTTGCTGAGGCACAGAAATATGTCTACTAACGAGGGCCTGACAGGTACTGGATTTGTGGGGCTAATGCCAATATTAGGTAATAAAAAATGAGATATATTGGCTGATATTCTTTATACAGATGCTGAATATAGAAAATATATAGGGTGTTACACACATAATAGTAAGCATCTATAAAGTATTAGAAATCAGTTTTAATTCAGATTCAAAATATTGTCATTTAAGCTTTTGTGCTGATACTGGGTTTGAATTGGGTGTAGTTATGCTCTAATATTTATTACAAAAAACAGCGAAATTATACTGTAAACCAACCAATCATAAAAATATCCATGCCAGTTGTCCCACCAAACAAGTGTAACAAAACCTGTCTGCTCCTGTTTTATCTGCCTCTTTAAGTCTGAGCCAACTCAACAACAGGGAACTGAAGCCAGTATATCTCTCCAGGCTCCTTTGACAAAAATGGTCATTGCACAGCACCGGAATTGCTGCCTGTACCTCACAGCACGTAACATTGTTTTAGATCCAAACTAATGTGCTAATCACACAATGACACAAACTAACTGATCGAGGCAGTGGTAGACCTGAAAATCCAGTGCTCTGCAAGGTAAAATGTTTCTTTTTTTGGTCAACAGAGTCTGGTTGCTTCGAATATAGATGGATGGATGTAATGGCTTCAGTTCCCCACCAGAAAAGACTGTCTAACAGCAAAGTAAAGTGGTGACAATATTCTAAATAGAGCATGCATTTAAACTGATAATGATTTTTTTAGGTCACTAAAGTACATTTCATTGCTGACCCTGTCCACAGCAGTATATTGATTAGCTTCTGTGCCAGCACTCCTGAGGGAGATGTCAGTCAAAACATGATCTGCCGCCTACACAGTCTTGAGAAATGGTCTAAACGGCAAAACAAACTGTATTTTAAACTAGATTTTCTAACAGTCATGAATGTCTATTTTCAGTCAGATTTTTGTGGATGCTTAATGACACCCTCAGCTGTGATATCGCATGCATTTTTACTATTTCAAGCCACATTTCTAGAGGCTTTAAAACTTAGTTGGCAGGCAAAATAATTAATCTGACTAGTGAAAGTTTGGATTTTCAGTAACAGTTGCCTGCAGGCACAAATCTTACATCTTTCAGAATCCACCTGTGTTTTTCTACAGGTCTTTATTATTTGTGCAGATATTAGTACATCGTGTATCTGTTGAGCTGCCACACATGAGTCTATGGGGACCACTTGACATGTCATTAAAGACCAATACAGAAACAAAGTGATAAAGTGAGGTTTGTTGTTCATCCTTTCATTTTGACTTTACTGCAGTTTGTAAGCCAGATAAAACTAATGTTAGAAAGCAGAGATGCAAAAGTTAAAGAGAGAATAAGACCCAGCACAACTAGCACTGTAAAGGGAGCTCAGCTCAAAGCAGCCAGGCTCCACTATAAATACTTGTGCTTGGCCTGCTTAGGGAGCAGTAAGCTTCTCTATGAATGGAAGGTAGGAGGAGGTTGTTGTTCCTGAGGTGTCAATGGCCTGTCTGTAGAGAGAGTCTAATCCTAATCCTCAGTCCACCGGCATGTTCCTTGTATGTAATGCACACTAATGTCTGTCATTGCTGCTGTTGTGTTGCAGGATATCGGTGATGCCACATCTGTGTCTCTCCTTAACCTGGACCCCAGTGAACACACTCCTGAGGTGATCTGAATCCTCCAATTTCCTGCTGTCTTTATGAAATCATTCATATGTGAAATATTGACAAATGCATTTCACTTCTGTTGCTGAATGTTGATTCTGCAGAATAAGTAGAAATACTTGGTGACACAGCTATATGTATAATTTTGTGTTGGAACTTTTCCTGTGCAAGGAAAGCAATATGTGAGTTGAAAATGAGATGGTAATGTTTAGACTTTATTGGCTTGATCTGAATGAAGAAACAATGAAACACAATTTGTTGGCCACATATTCTGCTCAATACCATGAAGTTTTGCAAAGCATGCTTTTTGAAACAGCTCTTTCCTGTACTGCAAAAATTGCACCAGCACCTTGCAGATTGCTCAGTATACTTAAAATTTAAGTCCAAATGTGCTTTTTGCACAAGAGAAGCAGTAATAAACTGCTGTATAAAGTAACAGGCTGCACATTTAATTGCATATTAATCTCTATCACAATTTGGCTTGATCATTGGCTGCAATATTGACATTTGAAATGTGTGCTCCTCTCATGGAAATCTCTGCTGCATATCAGATCAAGTGCTTCCTTAACTACAGTAATAGCCAGTCACCCTGCAGCAACAGCCTGTGCAGAATTTCCAGGATGTTGCAGCTGCAGTCCAGAGTAAAAGTAAAAATACAACAGAGTGCAGATAGGCAAAACAAGTGTCTAGATCTGAAGGCAAAGAGCTAGTCCCTTGAAATGGACCATAATCTGATGTTTGGAAGTATTCCATATTTAGGGGAAAAAAAGTGCAGGAGACTTGTTCAAGCACCTGAAAAAACACCACTGCAGTGCGAGTGTATGAAGGCCAAGAAGAATAACGTCGCAAACATTACCTCAGTGGTTCCCAACCAAAGTAATTAAATATTGAATGTACTACAAGGAATTTTTAACTGGTTATGAAACAGTCTCAATTTAATACTCATGTCTCTGTATGACCTACATAAGCAAACAAGATGATCAGCGAGAAGATTGGCTGTTTAATGAATGAGCCTGTGATCACATAAGCTCATTCACAGGCAAAGTCACAGTGAGTAGTACATAAGCCAGTTAAAAGGAAGCAGGAGAAGATTTTTCTTTAGATTTGTCTGTTATGTTATTGTATAGTATGTCTGTTTTTTTTGTTATGACAGCGGAAGTACTACTAAATCAACCCAACATGAAAGTTCCTTGTAGTAGCATCAAGTTAATTTAAACTTTTTATTAATGTTAATCCCAGCCACCTCCAATTTTATTTTGTCACTAATGTCTCGACTCCTGTTCCTTCAGGTCAGTCCTCAGACGCGACGTCGGGCCAGAGCGTCTCTCTCAGACATCTCCAGCTTGAGGGACATCGAGGGCCTGTCTGTCAGGCAGCTGAAGGAGATCCTGGCCAGGAACTTTGTCAACTATTCAGGGTGCTGTGAGAAGTGGGAGCTGGTAGAGCGTGTCAGCAGACTGTACAGAGAGACAGAGGAGAATAGGAAATCATGTGGGTATCAACTTTGTGTCTCTGAGTACTGTGTGCTTTTATTTATATGTTGTTAGCTATGAAAAATGCCCTAAATAATTAGATTTACTCTAGAATGTATCTGCTGAACACAGAGTAAATGATAGCCTGTTGTAATCAGCTGCTGAAGTAACTTTAATTTCTTTTTCTTGCAGTGGAAAATGTGAGCAGTACTGTAACCACAGGTAAGCTGTCACTCAGTCATCTGTGGGCACAAAGTGTCCTAGATTACAGTATTGTATACCACATCCTGTTTTTTAACCAGAGAACCCTAATATTTCTGTTTCTTCTGAAAGTATTATGTACTGTTGGCAATAGTAACATAATAATGATAATGAGCAGGGTCATTCAAGTGAGTTATCTCATTCAGACTCATGCTAAAATGTCTCTTGCTTGGTTTACTCCTCCCACACTAAAGTGGTGGCCTTCCCTCCTTCCCCTCCTATCTGCAACGGTGCCATCGGAGGTAAGGCAGCTCCTCGCCACTGTTGCTGTGGTCACATGCACCATCTGTGACTCGCTTCCCCATCATACGAACAGTGTCTCCACCACATCTGTGTTCTCCGTGAACCCATTCTCATTCGTTCTCCAGCTCCCTGTTTGTAAAATCATATATGTGGTCCTCTGTGTGGAATGGCATTTGCTACGTTTCATTGAAGATGAAAATGAATGTTCATTTATCCAACTCAAGAACAGACACTCGAATATTTCATTCAACATGCTCCAGGAGCATTGATCCACCATGAGATCAATCTCCTCAGTCATCTATTCATGTGTTCAACGTGTGAAGCTAATTTCACTGCAAACTGCAGTATGTTAGACGTGTAAATCAGCTCTCTTACCAGCACGATTCCGGTGATAAATACTGTGTGGTTGTCATAGAAACGTCTTGACATACAGCCACAACAGGTATTGACATTTTTGAGGAGATTGTGAGCGTGACCTTTTCAAGATAAGGCACAGTGGATAAGATGAGGTGTTTTATTAAACCGTAACTTTGGTATTTTTCAACCTTGACTCTGTCTTCTCATGTTTTTGTCTCTAACTGACTAATGGGGACAGTAGTTTTTGAAACTGGTCCAGTATTGAGCGACGCCACTGCAGCTGTCAGCCGTGAAACAGCCTGCAATATAATCCTTATGGGCACTTGGGCTGTCAAAGTACATCCACTGGCAGGCTCAGATTTGTGTGTTACAACATTTTGGAAAAGATCAGAAACATTTTATCATCGTAAACAATCCTGAATCCTGGTTTGTCTTCAGTGAGTTAGATGTGAAAATATCTGGAGAGTATCAAGAGGGAGGTCAGACATCAGAGGAGCAGCAGGATGAAATGGCTCCTACAGCCAGAATATTTTCACATCTAACTTGGTGAATTAAGAATTTATTTTAACCAAACTAGAGGTGGTGATTGTTGGAACAGTGGAAACACTAGATGTTTATAGTGAGTTTTATTTTGTTTCTATCTTAAAATCCTGTGGTTGGTTCCTTTGCATCCACACCACAAATGTACTGCCAGAGTCCATTTTGAAGTGGACCACCAAGTACCACCTTTTTCAGTGGTTACGGTCTGGTTGTTTGGTTCGCACCAGTGTTTGACACCTTTCACACTAGCCCAAATGAACAGACCAGGGTTTGACTTAAACAAAAGAAAACAGGATACGTTTGCAAGCACACTTAGATGCAAAAACATGGGAAAATAAGGTCCAATTATCCTTTAAGCTGCTGAGTATTTTGCTGCCCTCTTGTCCCTCCTCAGTCCATATGTCACCCTGTTTTTGCAGTTTCTTAACATTTCAAGTCACCTCTTCGTGTCTTTTGTCTTGCAGATGGTGAGAAGGGTCCGTTGACGATCCACGACGACAACCTCTGCAGGATCTGCATGGATGCTATGATCGACTGCGTTCTCCTGGAGTGCGGTCACATGGTCACCTGCACCAAATGCGGCAAGAGGATGAACGAATGCCCGATCTGCAGGCAGTATGTCGTGAGGGCCGTGCACGTCTTCAAGTCCTAATGCACCACTGCAACACCGCTGCACCTGCTTCAGAGCAGCAGCTCAGACTGAGACTGTACCTTAAATCAACCATGCAGCTCATAACCTTTGAATCCCCAAAAGACTGATTTTGCGGATGTTTCATGTTTGTATTTCTCTAAATTCTCACAATATTTGCACATTGAAATATTATGAGAAATGTGTTGTTTTTTTCTTAAGAATTGACTCTTCAGTTTCACCAGTGGGCAGAAGGTAGGATCGTATCCTACTATGAGTCATTCCTAAATAGGGCTGGGTATCGTTCAAAAAGTTACAATACCAGTACCCCTAAAGTGATACTCTTACCAATAGAGTAAAGTTACTTTTTTTGATACCTTTTTTTTCCTACTTCATCTGATAACCCATCATGTGAATGGAAGGATTCCTGAAATAACCCTTCCACATTTTCTGCATTTATTTTTATCAGATGCAACAGGTTTGTAGTATTCTCTACTTGCATAATGTAGCATAATGTATATCCATTTTCCAAGATGCACATCTGTTTACTTCCTGTCAACAATGCTGACATTATGCCTCCAGCCTTTACTTAGTGCTTTATCATCCATAAGTTAGATTGTAGATACTTTAATTGTCACAGTTAGCTTGTTACAAATTGTTAATAGTATTTATGGTTTGTTTTTGTATTTAGTTTTTTTTCTGATCATCATCTCAGTGTCTTAGATAACCATTAGCGATGTTATCTAGCTACTCATTGTAGCACAAACATTAGCGTGATTTTCACAGCTTGGCTAGATCGCTATAGCTCTTTTCTGCATTTGGTGCTTTGAAATACACACCTGACTTCTGTCACAGACTTCCTCTGACAGCTCAGTGCATCTGTCACTACAGATTTCATGTGTACTCAGTCCATGCTAGCTAACGTTGATGGAACACATAGCTGGACACATAGGACAGTGTAAACTTCTTCAGTGCAACTTCTGCAGCTTGCATTTGCAAGAGAGTATATGACAGTTGCTCTCATTTTCATCAACTCATCCAAGCAATGAGTGTAAAACATAAGAGCCAGATCAAGCTAACATTAGCTAAGCTGTGAAAATCAGATGTGCCTATAGCTGAAAAGGCATGGCTTTCTGCCAGAAAACCCTTAGGATTAGGGGGGGAGAAGAAAAATTATAGTAGCGAGAGTTCTGCCAGAAAGGGCTCTCTGGCAGAAAGCCCTAAAGACTATGTTCTCCCATGTGCTGGTGATGTGGCTGGCTAACGTTGCTAACAGCTATCCAAGACACTGAGATGATGATCACAATAATTAAAACCACTACATACGAAATGGACAGTACATTGTGTTGACAATATACTAAACACTAACTGTGAAATGTGAAGTGACAAACTTAAGGATGAAAATGCACTGCGATGTGATCCCTAAGGTTTGTAGGCATAAAATCACTGCAGAGTTGACGGGAAGTAAACAGACATGAGGTTTGTGAAACAAATATACGTTACACTACATTGTCCATGTAGATAATAGCCGTACTTTTGAATGTTTTGGTGGTATTCTGGCACGCTTAACTCCCAACTCCATCGAATACACCACACTCGACTTCACCAGTGCACAGAATGTATGAGTTGTAGCTGCTGTGGCAACGGGCTAATCACATGTTGCATTAATTCTTGCAGTGATTGGCTGTTAGCAAACCGTACAGTCATTTCTTTTAGATCTGGGCACAAACAGGATTGAATGCAGGTATGGTTTGACTGGAGCAGTTTCAATACTACTTGGTACTGAGATATTTTGGTAAAATACTGATACCCAGCCCTGTTCCTGAAGTAAACATATCTCTAATCTGTGTTAATTCCTAAGTGTCTGTTTTGCTTTTCTTACAGTTTTTCAAAGCAAAGAATGTGTGGCACTCAGCCACGTGCAGTCTTGTCAACACACAACTCATCACCCTCAGATCTGCCTATAAACTGTAGCCGGCACTCAGCGCTGCTGCTGCTGAGTATTCACCTCTCTTTACGACTGCTGCAAGTGACAACATATCTTAGTAACACAGACAGAGGACAGACACGCACTGACCGTCAGCACAGGAGGGAGGGGTGGTGAGTGAACTAGGTGCCAAATAACGGGTCATATATGCCCTTACGCTTCTCACCCATTTTCTTCCCCTGGACTGTGTTGGGCCAGTGCATGGCTGTGGATTCTTCAGCACGTTTTTATCAGAAAGCACTTTGTTCGCACTGTGTGTTAATGCACCACTGCTCACAACCCACTGCAAACTATGACCAGTAATGGAGGCTGAGGTAGCACGTGTACTGATACATGAATACTTGTCCAGAATTAAGCTTGATTGATGGGACTTTGGAAGGCGTTTGACTTTGTTTAGGCCAGTGGAAAAAGCTAATTGCAAATCATTGATCTTATCTTTTCTTTTCAACTCAAAGGGAGAGTTTGCCCCAAAATCTAAAATATGTATTTTTCCTCTTATCTCTAGTGCTATTTATTCATCTCGATTTTTTTTTGTGTGTGTGTGAGTTGCCAAGTTTTGGAGATATCGGCCATAGTGATGTCTGCCTTCTCTTCAGTATGATGTAACTAGATGCAGCTTGTGGTGCTCAAAGAGCCACAAAAAATACACTTTTAAAAATGCAACAGCTATGTCTCTTTACAAAAGTCATGATTCAGTTACAGAAGACAATCAGCAGACCTTGTATTGAGCAGCTTCATTCGGAACTTATTATTATTACTTCTACAGAATTACACCCACCAACTGTATCACAATGCTAGCTAGCTCAGTCTTTCTAACAAGTGTTGCAGTCAAGACCATGTATACTGAGACCAAGTCATGACCAAGACCACAGTTGATCATGACAAGGAGGTTAACTTACAAGTTTCATCAGGATACAATTTTATATCAGTTCCTTGGGCAACGATACAATTTTTGCTGATATCACAAAGTCTGCCACAATGTGATTTCAATTCAATTCAGGGATGTGTGATCAATATCATATGTCCCGTAAACACATTCAGTTATATTTATGTCAACTCACGAATCATGATTCAACAATTTAATGACTGAACCCTTCCAGACATTTGTGACACAGATATGCCATGCTATGGGAATTTCAAAATACAGGCAGATCTTAAAGATGTAAAGTGAGATCAAGTGCTGTCATATCTTGAGCTGTCGCCCAAATGTGGCAGGGTTAAAACGGCGTGTAGCATTTATGATGTGTCTGGCGTTAGCTAATGTTGATGTAACATTTCTATTAGCTACATAGTTTTATTTGGGATATCTCGTCATCGTTTATCACAAGCAAAAACATACCTTAGCTTTGCTTTGGGACAGGGAGGGGCGACAGCTGGTGTTGATAAACATTTAGTGATATCCTTAACAATACTTGTGGTCTTGACTGGTTTGTGGTGTGATTTATTAGAAAGAAAGTAGTTCCTACTGTACATGAAACTTCTCACAAAAAGGTCTTTGGATTAGCGGCTGAGCCAATTGGATGGCGAATAGTGACGGAAACATGTAAACATAGGTTTACACTCTAAAGTAGAGTACTTCTTCAGTTTTTGTGAGAGTGATTGAGCGTGAGCAACTGCATTTTGGTTTCTATGAAGTTGAAGAGAAAAGTGATCTGGATTAAACGTAGCAAGTAGTTTTGCATTGAGAAAAAAAAATATTGGTTCAAATCATGAGATGCCAAAAGATTCCCACCCCGGAAGTAACCAGGTCAGAATTTCTGTAAAGAGATGGTGCTGATGAGTTTTCCAAATGTCCCATATTTAGGAATCTAGTCCCACTATATTAGAGAGAAGGCAGACATGTCTCCAGCTGATATCCTCTAAACTCACACCAAACACCAGAACAATCTAGAGGGATAAATAGCACTACAAGAGGAAAAGTGTTTTGGGGTGAACTGTCCCTTTAAACTTGGTGTTACTCAGCCCACAAATGAGCAGGTGCTCTGCCATTGTGATTTGAGGATATTGGTGATTGATACTGATGATTAATGATGCATTATAGTCACTTATTTTGCTATAGAAGCACTTACTGTAATGCATTACACATTTAAATGATCATTACAGCAATAGCTGACCTCCACTGTCACCTCTGTCCTGTCTCAGGACGTTAGTGGAGACAAAAAGACAAAAACCGGTGCTAACTCATCTGACCATCTTCCCTGATGATTTCCAGCTGAACTGTGGATGTGAAACTCTGAATGTTTTTATTTTCGTTGTTGTATATTGTTGGGAGTGGAATGAAGTGTCTTAATGCGTTTTTAGTTGATTTTTTTCCTCTCTCATGTAGGAGTAATGTATTGAACTAACTATTCAAAGATATAGCTACGAGTTTACTGACACCTGTGGTATAGAAAGTATATAGAAAAATAATGACTTGCTAATGTACATTTGCATATATTGATCCATATAAGATGTATATATCTATATTTTTTCCATTTGATTTAAATTGTGTAATATCAGATTATTGAAAATGTCCCTGGGATTGGGTTAGGATATTATTACAGAGTTACGTTTTCCTGTAAAGTGGTTTAAAATGTGTTTAATCAGCATTGGTTTGCTTGAACTTATCGGTCCCTCTTGAACCAGAGCATGACGACAACCTGTATGACACACTGGTTATGTTATTCCTCATCTTTTCCACCTCTAAAGCTCAATTTCCTGGTTTTATTTTCCCCTCATCCTGTTCATTTAAAGGCATCCAGCTCTGTGCTGCCCACCCCCACACACAAAGTCAACATTGCTGCTATTAACAGTGAAGATGTCCCCCTACAATCATGAGCAGTAGCGGAGCAGGTTGCACTTTTCCTTTAGAGAGGGTGTACTTGTGTGCAAGGTTTGGTCTTTGTATTTGGGAATGTTGAACTTTTTATTTTGGTAATTAAAGATTTTAATTAAAGTCTGTTTTTGTATACTCGTGCGTCACAAGCTGTGTCCCTGTACTTGGATAAAGACTGTTGGTTGTGCAGGTGTCACTTTGGGATCGGGGTAACGTGACATTTCTCACCGTTTTCAAAACTATTACAAACAACACAGTCAGTCAATTAATTAGTAACATTGTGACCCGATGATGGCACTATTTTAAAAGTTTACGTCATACATCACCTTAGGCCATACATCATCAACTTATTACAGTTTGTCTTAGGAGGAAATGAATGTGAATACCAGTTTTCTCCTCCCTGACATTTGACCATTGTTCTGATAGCTCTTTGGTTGTTTTAACTGTGTACTTTTCTAACACAGGATGAGACTGTTTAGCAGAGTGAAGGCTCTGGGAGTGTAGCTTTTGTTGACGTCTTCAGCGTGCCCTTATCCCAACCTTTTTTTTAGTTTATGTCTTAAATTACAATCTCAACTTAAAAAATAATTTCATTAAGGTTTCTATGAAGAAGTTGAAAGGGAACTAAATGAAAGGCTGAGATATAGGCCTACTGTTTATATATTTTAATTTTTAATTTTCTAGAAATCAAAAAAGCTTTGCAACCCCCCAGGGTTCCCTCGGTTGAGAACCTCCTGATGTCCTCCTGCATCTGGTTTCATTCTGCAGTATGCAAGCCAGCATTGCGCTTTTGGCTTATCTGACCCCACAATCCTCTGTGCGGGGAAAGATAAGTCACATCAACTGAGCTTCAGAGAGCACAGTTACAGCTTACTGATGGTGTGTACTGCATGCAACAGCAACTTGCAGTACATCCTAAAAGTACAAAGTAAGTGATTTGGAACACAGCGCTGTTGTCTGCTTCCATCACAACATGGCAGTGAAAACAAGATTCAGCGATGGTACAAATGAAATTCTTTTAATGCATATTAGCACTTAGTTTTGGATTTACAAATATAAACATTATCACATTCACCTGAGGTGATTACAGCACAACACACCCCGAAATACACACAACACCTACTGTATGGAGTTATGATTTAAACATATGCAAATGAGTTATTTGCAAAAGTCTTTCACTTAGTTGTTTACTTAAACCTGCGTGGAGAGCCAGATGTGTGGGGCTGACTGCATTACAGGGAGTCAGTGTCAGGTGAGTTTGACTATCAACTTACTACCACTGGATTTTGGGTGTTAACACCCCAACAGCTGGCTCAGACCACCCACGATAAATTATCTGCAAGCATTATTCCATCCAGCTCTGAGACATCCATGTCAAATTACTGAATAAATGAATAAATACAAACTGTAATAAAAAAAAAAATCAATAAATTAATGTTGAAATGTTGGCAAAAATCCCATCAAACACAACACTCAACAATTCATACAAGTATTATGGTAAGTGACGACATGATGGTGTAACAGGAGATTGGTTTACTCTGTTTTTATCATTCTTGAAATACATTCGGGAAGTATTTATGATAATTTAGTCAGATATCTATAACTGTACATGATATTTTCTGTCTGGTACTGAAGTTATTCATGTCAAAAACAGGTTTTGGCACATAAAGGATACTGCTGTATGAAGGCAAACTGAGGAAGAAGGGGACGATGTTCACTTCACATACAGTCTCTCTGTGATATTTTAGCTCCTGAGACACTGTAAACTCATGAAATGATGCTTGTATAAAAATACTGTTTTCAAATATTTAAAAGAATAAAAAATAAACAACCCAACAGCCAATTACAAGCACGTCTTTATAAAAAGTACAATCTCAACACAAATACATGCATGCTAGTTCCTCCTTATTTGTCCAGTGAATGTTTATAATCACCTCCTCACATTAGGGTTTATCCATCCGTCTCGTTTCAGTTTGTGCTGCCGACTCTGAGACTTGTCACTGTTTAAAAAGAAAAAAAAAAAACTTGTTCCATTAAGTGCAAAGAGAGTGTTTCAATCGTTTTTGCCCGGTTGGGAACTAGCTCGCCTTCTGCAGTAGTTTGTCCTCTTTCAGTCTGAACGGTACGCTCACAGACATCTCTGCGATGAACCTCTCGCAGGCCGTCTTGGTCACCTGCTTGCAGAAGCGAAGGTCGATCTGACAGATGCTTCCGCAGCGCTTGAAGAAGTTCAGGGAATGGTCCGTGACCCGGTTACAAACTAAAGGGAAACAGAGACCAAAAATTACAAGAAAGGGATGTGTGTTGGAAATACATTGAATTACTTAATATTTAACCCTTTTCTGTTAAGATCCCAGAGTTCATGTAGATTATGCAAGTAGGACAAATGTAATTTATGTAGCAAACACCCACTCTTTCCCCTGGGGTCTGCTGAAACTGGCCCCTGTGGGAAGACTCTGTTCATTTACAACCTGTTTACAATGATGGCAGACAGCTGCTACATTTACTTCTAAATATGCTGTATTCAACAGGAGCTGCATTGAGTATAAAACCGTGTAAAAAGTAATTTCTTGGATCAATTTAGTGCATCCCCGATCACTAAAATGATTCTGTGACTGGGTATGAGTGCTTCCTGGCTTCAAAATGCATTTGTTTGAGGTGCTCTTTGCACAGGGACAGTGATACATTCAGAATAAGACCAAATTAGGAATATCCAAACGCAATATGTTGTTTACGTGACCTGTATCAAATTCAGAACATTGTCATATTTGGAAAAATAGTGTGCATATAAATGCAGTGATTGTCTGTCAAGGAGCGCCCAGTATGAATATATAAGCACAGCCTCCAAATAGTTAATTAATTACCTGTGGCAGCAATTTAAGCAGTCTGTGAAACAGCAGAAGCTGTTCTGTTGCTTCCCTTTTTAATAGAAGACATGTTGACATGTCACAGTGGGAAGAGCACAGGAGGACGGCAGAATTCAATTATAAATGGTTTAAGGGTCCTGATGTCCTGGCATGCTGGTTCATTGTCACCTGTCACGGTTTACTTGAACAGAACAAAGCTGTGTTATTAGTGACACTGTAGTTTTCCTACTATGACCGTCAGAATGTCTGATAAAGCCCTATTTTGTGTGGCCCTTTCTTTTTATGTTCGATGCTGGGCAGCAAGGCGGCTTCACAGCAAGAAGGTCTTTGTTTGAATCCCGGCTGGATCAGGGCCAGTCTGTGCAGTTTGCATGTTCTTCCAGTGTTTGTGTGGGTTTTCTCTGGGTGCTCCGGTTTACCCCACCACCAAAAATATGCATGTTGGGTTAATTTATCATGTCAGAGCCTCTACTATTAATAGGACAATCCAAATGTTACATACTCAAACTACACATTTTACTTGTATGACTGAGTGTGTAACAAATAAACTTGTTTTTCTATTTAATTGAGATTGAGATGTAGTGTTTTTTGTAAATATTAGTTTACCGTCATATATTTGCTACTTGAAATCAAGTTGGCACAAAAAATTGCAGGCATTTGATCTCTTTTAAATCACACCTGCTTAACTTTTTATTGTGCTTTTTTGGGTTGGTTGGTTGATTTTTTTGGTTTCCAGCCCGTATCTGTTGCAGACTTCATGGTTTACAGAGTATGCAATGCACACTATCTGTTCTACTTAAAAAAGAACATAGCAACGGCTCCCCTGTCACAAAAATCTGGAAAAACGGACTTTCAATTGTGCATATAACTTAGCTGTGTCTCCATCTAATTGTGAAAGCCAATATGAAGTCAACTTTTTAATTAAATATAGCAAAAAAGGAAACATGAATTAAGTGCATTTCCACTAACTGGCTTGAAGAGAATAAATTAAGCTACTCAAAGCGTAGTTCCATCAGCAGTTGGTGGTATAGACTACGTTAATAAACAGAGTAGAACATGTAGAGGTCACAAACAAAACCAGCTGTTTTAACATCACCAATAAACCTCAAAGTAGAAGGAAAAAAAACACTTGCCTCAACCATCTACGAGAGAAAAATGGAGAGAGGTTTTCAGGATGTTTTTTCTTTCTTGTTGTTTCTTGATGTTTTCTTTTTTTCTTCAGCTGTATTTATAACAGCAGATTTTCTTCTTCTCTCACAGCTGATGAGTCATATCAGTTACATGCTCGCTATGTCAGATCTTACTCAGAAAACGTGTTTTCATTTCCCATTAAGCACATTAACTCATTTTTGAAACAGGTAAAAACTTTCTCAAGTGAGTGTAGAACTGTTTATTTAATTATAATCTTTTTTTTTTTTTTACCAATTGCCAAAATACATTTGTGGACACTTCTGTCAGCCTTTGTAACAACACAGGAACAACACAGGAACCCCGTCAGTTCCTGTGTTCCTACGCTGCTGTTACTGAAGTCCCAGTTCTCACCTGACAGATTGATTTCTGTGAGCGAGTCTCTGGTCGTGGTCCCTGCTGCCGTCAGCAGGTTGACTGACTGGTCGTTGATGTGGTTGCAGTAGCTCAGGTCCAGATTGGACAGCAGAGGCATCTGACGACTGATGAGACGTAGGGATGTGTCCGTGATGTCCAGCCCCGCCAGTCGCAGGTCCACCACGTTACGCAACTTGCAGCGGTTATCCAGCTGACCTGTCAGATGGCCGAGTAAAGAACATCAGTGATCAGTTTTTGTATTTCATCAGCACTATCACGCAGTGGGCACCACAGACACATTTTTGCATGACGGAGTAAAACCCCCATCCCACCGACTTACCTGGTCTGTTGTCTGTGGGGGGAGACAGAAGGTCCCTCATCTGTGCATCTTTCAGTCCCTCCACCCACTGGACATCCAGAGTGCGCAGCAGAGGGCAGCTCGAGGTGCAGAGTGCAGACACAGCAGCCCAAGAACACCCCGATAACTTTAACACTCGCAGGCCTGAAAGACAAAGTGGCACTTTAAAGTACAGATGCAGAGCAACTGAAACTTCCTCGTCTATAGATCATGAATCACTCAGTGTTATGTACCTGGTAATCTATTAATGAGCCAGCTTAATTGTTTCTTGGAGATGTTGGTCCAGCTGAGGTCCAGGGAAACTGGCTGTCGGCGGATAATCCCACTGAGCATGAGAGGAGTGATGGAGGTGCAGCGGTTCAGATTGATTGCTGTCCAAAGTCTCTTATCACAACACCTGGACAACAGAAGAAAAAAAAAATTCTTACAAGTTATGTCTTCATGTTAAACTGTCAAAATAGAGCAGACCAAAAAAAACAACCTGTAATTGCTCCTTCACACTTAAAAGGGAAAGATTTTTACATTTTATGCAGCAATATGTAAAATGTAAACCACAGTTCCTACACATTTTCCATTTCAAAATTCCACACTTTCCCAGTCTTCTTGGTAGATTTTTCACACCATATTTTGTATCCGAGTACAAATAACTAGATAATTATTTTCAAATAGCTAGATAATTTGAACGCTTTTCAAATCCTAATGTAAACGTGTTACATTTTTGCTATGTATGCTCTTATGCTGCTGAAGAATTGCCAGAAGTTTAATGTACAGCATTTTCATCTTTTTTTGGTATTTGGAATCCTCAGCCAACCAGGCTGTATATTTTGGATTCAGCCCTCTGAAAACTCCGTCCATATTCTTATGCAGAAAGCTGGACGACGCTCCACTGTCAAACATCTCTGTCCAAAGTCAAAGTAAATTAACTTTATTAGTTTTATTAGTAACATTACTACTTATCCTTCTGTCAACATATTGTATTATAAGTATTATATTTCTGCTCCCCCACTGTCCCCCACACCCTCACTGTCCCTGGAAACAATGATGAAGGCAGCTATAAAGAAATGGTTTCCTTACACAGTAAAGATCATCTTTTTTTCCGATAACTACATCACTGCACTCATAAACGTTCAGACAAGCATATTATTTGGTTATTTGTGCTAATATGTATATGTGCAATTCAAACATATTGGCGCATTTTCTTTCAAACCAGTCTGGTTGTGGATGTCTGGGTTTGGTTCTCTTTTAAAGCACTTGGGGGCAGAGTTGTGTTGCAGGCTGTGGCATAAAGGCGCAGAAGCAGCTCTGCGTAGGAGTGTGCATTTAGTCACACGCGGTAAACATTTTGTGAGCCGAGTTGGCTGCGCCAGATGCCAAATTCAGAATTTTATATTTTAGGAGACAGAACAGAGGCGATAGACCATACGCTCTTTTCTTTTTCCATACTTATCCAGACCTGGAATTACTCAAATCAAACGCAGTTCTTTTCTAAACTGTGTAGGAACCCAAGTAAAATGTGCTATTTGAAGCGTGTGCTGTGTGTTTACCATCTGTTCCACGTCTTGCAGACTCTCATACAGACGCACAGCTCCTGGTGTGTGAGATGGCTAAAGATCTTCATCCAGACCTCGCGCTGTATCACGTGTGTTTTACCATCTTTCAGCGGTAGTCTGTCAGGAGGCGGGCTTATCGGTGGAGGCCGGATGACATGCCGCTCCATCTGGACACACTTGGGTGGGGAGTGTGGGGGCACAGGGCGGTTTGTCGGGGTGCTCCTGTTGAACCCCAGCGGAGTGATCTGACTTGGGTAGAAGTGGCGCAGCTCCCACGGGGTCCCATTCATCTCTTTGGTCTTGAGGTGGGGCCTCTGATCCCCAAGTTCACTGCCGTTGCGGAACAACCTCTTGGGCTCTTCGTTCTCCGTCTCTGGCTCCACCTTGAGGGGTTGGCGGTTCTCGTTGGCCAGGCAGTCCTCCGTCTTCTGGATTTCCTGGTTCAGTGCTTTGCTCAGCTCCCGGCTCAGCTCTCGGTTAGGTAAACGCCGCTTGCGGCGAGCTTTTGGACGTGGCCCTTTTTCTTGCGTCTCACTCCCACCCTCGCTGCTGGGGCCGGCCTGCGGAGAGCTGCAGTGAGACTGGTCGCTGTCTCCAACAGGTGTTTTAATGAAGGGATTCAAAAGTTCACTCTTGGAGTCCTTGTCGTCCCCGTCTTCTTCAGCGTCTCCAAAACGCCCTTTCCTCTCTACACCACTGCGGAAGTGAGACTCCCGTCCTTCTTCAATCTCCTCCTCATATGCTTCGTCATCCTCCTCTTCTGTCTTGATTTGGCTCAGAAATTTGGAGAAATAAGGATCGTCTGACTTTTCCTGCAGGAAATCATGGTATGAGAATTACTTACATTTGGTTTAGTACATGTGGAATTGTTTAAGTCATTATTCAAGCAAATATGTCAAAAACATTTGCTGGTTACAGCAAGGGTTTGGTGCTTTTATTCGTCACTCATGACAGTAAAAGAGCAGTCTTTGGTTTTTGGACAGTTGGTTGGACAAAAGATATGAAAACATAATTTTAGGCTCTAATAAAGACCAATTCTATTGCTTTTTAGTAGTAAAAAAGGGCCGAGGGGGGCAGACATTTCCTATGTCTGACCTGTGACATTAGGAATCTAAATGTCTTTTTATTTTTTTCTCCACCTTATTAGTTCTCACAATAGGAGAAGAAAAATTAGCAAAAACAAAGCACGTTTGTAATCCCAGATTAGAAGTAGCTTGTTATTGTTTTAATAAACACAACTTGCATTTAACATCTTTTTAATTCAGTTCGACTCTCCTAGATTCTTTCTGCTTAAACAGCCTGATTTAAGACTAAAATAAAATAATAAGTTCCACTTAAAAACAGGCGTAATCAATGAATGGGGTAACTAGCCAACTAATAAGATGATGATCTTCTAACAAAACGATGTAAACACCCATGAACTTAGAATGTCAGCAGGTTATTTGAATAAATCATGATTTTATACTTTTGTTTTCAAATTTATAAATGATTTAAGTGCTGGATTGAGTTTATTAAAGGGCCGTATTAGATTAACTGCAAAAATAATCTGCATATTAAACAGTAATGAAAATAGTCGTTAGTTTCAGCTAAAAGTGGGAAACTCTTGGTCACCTCACAGAAACTCTTGGTTTAGAATGTAAACATGATGCACATGTTTACGTCCGTTACGTTTCACCATCCAGTTGGTTGCAACTGTACGGAACATTCAGCCCTTCTTATAAAATTGTTACAGATGATCATAATGTTGAGAACTAAGTTTTAGATTTCTGATTATTGACTTTTTATGCTTTGATTCATAATCTTTCAACAGGGAATCACTATGCATCTAAGAACTGATTATTTGTCCCACCCCCAGTTGCAGTCCTACAAACAATTGCATCTAAAATGTCTTAAAAAAAAACAGCCACTCTATAAATGATACAAACCTTCTTCCTCACACTGGGTTCCTCTTCCTCGTCATCATCAAACAGCTTCCTCTTCTTCCTCAGTTTGTCCTCAGGTCTGGGCCGCGGCACGTTGCAGGGGGAGAGCAGTGGAGGCTGCCGGTGCAGAGATTCCTCCGGTCTGTATCTGGGTGTCTCCTCTCTGTCTGGTCTCCTCTTAGCTGCAGAAGAAACGTCCCCCTCCTCCTTCACAGGCTTCTGTTCCCTCAGCAGAGAGCCAGGGAGGTTGGAGGCGTACTTGAACCCCGGACCCCTTTTTTGCTTCAATACCAGAGGGGACAAAAAGTGCGAGACATCTTTATACCTTCAGCCTATCATGACAAGGAAAACCAACTGTGCTACAAGTGTACAAGCTTTAATAAACACATCACTGTGACCAAAACACAAAACACAGAAGGTGTCAGTGGTTTCCTGCTTCAGTCACGAGAAAGACTTTCACAAACTAGAAAAGTATAAACAGGAAGCGGCAGCTGATCAACACACATAAACTGAAAAAAGAATAAATGAATTAGCAACAATTACCTATGAGTGACAACCAAACTCAAACTCTCAGAAATCTCTCTGTACTAATTGTAAAAACACTTCCAACACACTATTAGTAAGCTCTTACATAATCTAAATCCTCTGACTCACACATATTTGTACTCACTTTCCCACTTTTCCCAGCATGGTTGCACTTGGGACATTCCCAGCAGTTTGGGAGCTCGTCGTTCACCACTCCTGAGGCATCGCTCACCTGATAAAACCAACGAGAAGAAAAATGAGCCAGACTTCAGCAGGAACAACAAGCTGTAACTGAGTCCTATGTGCAGTTTGTTTAACACAAACAAGACAAAGGGAAGTGAAAGTGACTGTTGTGACGTGGGCCTGTTTGGCAGGTCAGCACAGTTTAACCTCAGCCAGTTACTATGCCGACTCTTGCTTCATGCATTAAAAAGAAAAGGGAAGTAGAACTGAAGACTTGAGGAGGTATAATATGCACTTCTGACTGACTATAATGTCCAAATCATTGCACGTTTTGCACAAAACTGAAAATATAATACCTTTGTATTTGTGTGCTGTAAAACAACTTGACAGTGCTTGTCTGAAAAACTGGTTTGACCAAACATGTGCCAGCAATGAACTGTTGTGTTTTTGACACAACAGTAACAAACAGGGTGTGTGCATTTTGTTTTGTCTTCAACTCAACAAAATGCTTTTAGCACTGCAATTAAAGAAGATTTTTTTTAAGTTAGGTTGTATAAGGTACAAGGTACTTATTTATAGTCAGGGTATTACCTACATGGTGGTGGGCCTTCCCCCAGACTGGAGAGGCAGCAGCATTACGGGTGTGGGAAGCTAAGCAATGAACAGCTGTGGACAGAGTCAGCAGCAAAACACATTTCAGATAGAGCTGCAATGATTACTTGATTATTAATCGATTAACTGCCAGCTATGTTGATAATTGATTAATCAGTTTGAGTAATTTTTTAAGAAATAAAAAGTCAAAAATATCTGATTTCAGAGAGAATGTAAATATTTTCTGGTTGCTTTACTCCTCTGTGACAGTAAAATGAATATCTTCGGGTTGTGACTGAAACAAGACATTTGACAGCAACAAAATATGCCGCTCTGCTGCCAGAAGACTTGTCCTCGTTTGCATGATTACTCAGATGCTGCGAACACGACCCCTTTTATGCAAACTCATTCAGGTCTAGATTAGGAAACTCTGGGATGACATGGAGTTAATAGCCACTTGCGACCACTGAGCATGATTACTTTTGTTCAGTTTAGGGAAGCCAGAAAACAAAAAGATACCTTGGCTATGCTGAACCTGTACTGGAATGCAGGCCTGAACAGCTCCTGTGTTCTGAGGTAAATTTACTGTTTTTGACCAAAGGAGTTTGGTTACTTTGGAAAGAGTCATATTTGGTTTATATAACAGCAGTATCCTGTCAGACAAGGCTGTCTGGTTTGCAAGGTAAAGCTGTAAAACTGATATAGATTTTTTTTTAGGAGGCCAAGATACATTTTGCTGCTGTCCCTGTCCACAGCAGTACATTGCTTAGCTTCATACACCAGTACTCCTACTGCTAGGTAACACACTGACTATTCACCTTATACAACCCCACTTCAAACAATCTGGACTTTCCCTTTAAGGCTATAAACAACATTTTTTGTCATTTGGTAAATGTTTTTATTCTTGATCCTTGGTTTTATTGAGCATATGGTGGGAGTGAAATCATCCAGCATGATGGTGTCACACTTGAGCCATAAAAAAAAAAAACAATAAAACAATGAGTGTGCTCAGAGTTACATAAACAACATCGTTTCCACATCAAATTACCTGCAGTGACTACAGTCCAACCGTCTGAGTCACTCACATTATGTTACAGTGTCCTGAGAATCCTGGCACACTACTTAACCAGAAATGAGTCAGCGAGTGAATGACTCGACAGAGGTGGAGCTGTAAAACTGTTCCCAGCTCTCTGTACCTTGAGACAGTTGGGGTGGACGATCTCATTGCAGATGGAGCACTCCATCAGCATGAAGTTGAACTTGTCCTCTTCCTCCTCCAGTGTGTCCTCTTTTCCTGCCTCTTTACACACCACACAGACCGCTGTGTGGGGCAGGACCGGCTGCATGAATTGACAACAAGACATCAAGAACACACAGGAATAAATACATTTAACTCCACAAAACATATTATATTGGCTTAAATTTTCTTTTCTAACGTTCTAACTGTGAACATGCACCTTGTTATTCAAAATATCTCTATTTGTATAAAGTACGTGTGTGTCAAAAACAAATCCCAATGTAAAAGTAACTTACCGCTATGCACTGTCTCATAATGCAGGACTGCTTCATGCGCCCCGGCCCTCCAAACTTCTTCATGTCTTTGCAGAAGTGACACTCTCCACACTCGCTCCGGAGGCACGCTTCGCACTTTCGGCAGCGTGTCCTCCTGCGTCTGGCTCCGGACGAGCTGCGGTTGGATGGCAGCTTGACGGCAGACGACGTCCCCATTTTGGGCTTTGGCCGGTTGGCCGCCCGCTGCTGGAAGACAAACAGTGAGACTTTCTGTCAGGGGAGGGTGACAAGTTCATACGTGGAAACAACAAATGTGTCAGACACTGTGACATGAATCTTTAAGAAAGATGATGGATGCACCTGTGACTGTATATTAGTCACCTTTTTTGTATTGAGCGGCTGAAGCCGAGCATCAGGACAAACATCAAATTATTCCTGGTATGAAGCATCAACACAATATACGGGTGATTCATTTGCTTGTTTTAGTCATACAGGCTGTTCCTGGTGCCTTTCAACAATTACAAGCCAATCAATATTTTTTAGTTGTAATTACTTTCTAACTCTCAGTGATTAGGTGTGATTCTTTCCTTATGTCACAATTTCAATTCTTGGGAGCCACGGTTTGATTCAAAATCTATTCCCAATTCAGTACATAAGGGTGCTAATTTCCTGAACAATTCCAGTTCACTGTGTGGTAACAAAGGCAGTGTGGCAAATTCTGGCATGAAAGGAGAGTAAAGTGTGTATGAGGTTATGTAGTTTTTATATTTCACAAAGTTAAGCCTATAGCAAATGATTGCAATAATGTAAACACATAAATCCAAACACTTGCCTTAAAAGAAGACAGGACTGACTAATTGTTCCAGCCATAGATTTGAGAATCTGAAACGGTCGCCAAATGAAATGATGGCGGAAGTTATCAGATCAAAACCACCCAATTATGTAGTACAACCTGCACCAGAGCTCTGATCTTTCTGCTGAATTACATGCAAACTGTAATGTGTAATCTCTGTGTGTGTGACTCATGGGAGTAAATGAAAGAGAAGGTAAAACCTGGTGATTAAACTCCTCTTACACATTTGTGAGGGAAAGACTCTCTCACACAACCTTGGATCTATTATCCTTAAATCACGTTTGCGAATTTCTCACATTTATTTTTAGCCTCTTCTCTGTTGCCATGGCAAGACCGTAAAGCACTATGAAAATAAGACAAATCAGAGACCATTACAGTGATTCTTGTTCCTGCAGGAGAGGTTACCTTGGCAACACATTTGCCTTGCTGGTGGCAACAGTTTGAATAGAGTACTGCGAGAGATGATAAAAATAAGCGCACCGGAGGAGGTTAAGATTTAGTGTGAGGCTGTGAACACGTCTCTGATGTCATTTATTATTATTCTACTGTACTACTACATAATATTTCAGCTTCCTTTAGAGAGCAATGCTGGAGTGTGATGGACAAGCCAAACAGGTAACGCTAGGTGAAGACAGAACAAAACTTTTCAGGATAGTGACAATATAAACTAAGAAAGAGAAGAGAAACCAGTGACTCTGTTGACTGTGGCAAAGAACCATCTCAGTAGATAATTAAAGGGATAGTTTGGACTTTTTGAAGTGGGGTTGTATATGAAGCACTTATACATAGTCAGAGTACCTACAGTCGATGGTGGTCGGCACGCCACCAGTTTGGAGAGACAGCAGGAGTAACTGCTCTATGAAGCAAAGCAACGTATTGCTGAGGACAGGTTCTGCAGCAAAACATATTTAGTCACCTAAAAAAGGCCCAGACTTTTGAATTGAATAAACTTTGTTTTGAATATTTTTTAAAGAATAAAAGAAAAAGAAAAAAAACAAAACATTCCAGAAATAACCAATAATTTAACATAAATAACTGAATAAAAAACATGAACAAGATAACCTATACAAACTACTCTCATTACTTTAAACCCTACACAAAACGTGACTGGGTTACCACTGCCTCGATATGTTAGTTGTTTGTTTTATTGCGTGACTTCGGTGTTTAATAGAGTTAGTTCACTGAAGTCACACGACAACAACAAACAAACTCACCGATTAAAGCTGCAATAGATGGGCAGCTTCTGTGTTCTGCGAGGTAAAATACTGTTTTTTTCAAAAGGAGTCTGGTGGCTTTGGAGAGTGTCATATTTGGCTTACATAATGGCAATTTCCTGTCTGTCTGACGGCAAGGTAAAGCGATGAAATTATTCTAAATATAGCACACTTATATTGATTTTTTGACTATACTGTGACTTTGACTATACTCATACAACCCCACTTCAAAAAATCTGAACTACCCCTTTAATGTTGTCCTTATTTTAATTTTCCCTCAGGAGGATTTAGACAGATATGTTTTGTATGTTTTTCCAGCACAATAGACTGCATTTTGCCTGCTGTTACTGATGGAGAATTTAGTCGAGACGGGGAATAATCCATCTGACAGCTTTCCATAAATCCATCTGACGGCCGTGGAAATATGGGAGGGAGACATCAAAGGAAGGACTGCTGCTGCTGCTGCCGCTGGAGGGGTGGCTGTGACTGTCAACAACATCTCACAATGTTTTTTAGTTCAGCTGCCTCATTATTTTCCTCCTGACCTTGTCTGACACATAACCATTTTCTAATATCATATCTGCAGTCGGGTTTGCAGAGTTTCTGCTGCATGAAGTTATTTGAATTAAAAGTGTCCCTGCAAAGTTTTGACCACAACAAATACTTCATGCATCTCCTTCCGTTTCCTGAACATCTTGTTCCAAGTTTCATTGTCCTGGACACAATCATACACAGAACGACGTATAGTGGAATTCTCAGAATGGACTTCCACCTTATTACTTACTCTGACTACTATATATATGTTGCATAAAACTTGGGTTACAAACAAGTCAGAGCAGCCCAAGAGCATGGTCGCCAAAGCAACTATCAGCTGACTCGTCTTTACTGTAACTGTGTGCACTAATATGTCAGGAATTTGGGATTGGTTCCTGAGGCCTGTGAACAAAAACATGGCCTATATTCTGAGCGCGGTCTTCTGACTCAGCCCCAGCATGGATTTCAGTGGGAGGAAGTCACAAGGCTCGTCATTTGCTGCTCATGTAGAGAGTGGTGGTCATCAAGACAAAAGTGTGTTACTGTCTCCAACAATGTGTCACAACGGGCAAAGTCAAAATACCCTCTGATTAACTGTTAGTGGGTGTTATTGTAGGTATAAACATTGTGTAAGCAGCACAAGGAGCTGGCTCTTGTGTCAGCACTTCTCATATTTCTCCTGAGTTGCATGGGCCAAGTGTTTATAATGGAGACTTGTGCAACATCTCATAAGCCCTGTTAGAAAGCATTCATGTTGTTGAGCCCACATAAATACACTTCATACCAAAAACCAAAACTTTGTTTCACAGCAAGGGCCACTGAGCCCTTAAATTAAGTCCATTTTTGGTGGGTCAACTGTAGTACACCTTTTGTGCTTCTGGTTCTTCTGTAGGAATTGCCTTAGCAGTTTGAGAAGGCTAAGTAGACCCAGACGTTAGCCACCATCAAGTACTGTTCTAAAGTCCCAAAGGTATAAAAAATAAAAGATCTAAGTCCTCATTCATGACCAGTTCAGCTCAGTCTTTATTGTCCCGCCTGATATTTGACTTTCAGCAAAACCAGACAGTGTTAGGTGACTTTTTCTGAACCAGCACTGTGTGTAAGTTGTTAATTAAAAAAGAAAAAGAAAAAAGTATCCTATTTTGTGTGCTGAGACAATTTTTTGTCATGTTATCTAAAGAGTATTCTATTTTTTTAAATTAGTGTTGCAACTAAGTAGAAATTTCTGGTACCATAACAATCGTAAAATGTCAAACTAAAAGGCACAAAAGAATCATTTTGTGAAACTGTAACATTGTGATGGCAAAGGTTTGCAGCATGGGGACAAAACTTAATAGCCACCTACATGGAATTTTTGGTGGCCATGGTTAATGTCTAGCCCTGCAGAACCTCCTGAGTCAGTACATTCATGGTTCACCATTAAGCAAGGCCTGATGGCCCGTGGCCACAAAAGGTTATGCTGTGGCCAGCCAACAAATATTCCATGAAGGTGGCCTCCTACTTTCATTCCCATTATGCAAGTTTTTGGCAACACGTCGCAGTTCACAAACATCCCAATTCCTTTGCGCCTTTAAATTCAACATTCCATGAAAACAGTTAACAGTACTCAGAGGCGGCGAGCTGCTCACATGTCAAAGCCTACTCAAACTCCCAACACGACTCTTACAGAAGTACTACAGAAACAAGAAAAAGCAAACAATTACACCTGAAACAGCTCGGCAACAAAAAAAATGGCTGAATGGAAGAAGGAGTTGAAGTGGCTAGCATTAGGGGTGTGATTAAGTATCAATACACATTAGTATTGTGATATTATGTTTTGTAATACTGTATTGATTCTCAAGAACACTATCATAATATTGTAATACATGCAAAGACTTGTGGCAGTGGTTCATTTTGTGTTGGGCTTAAACTCCCGAGTACTGGATAGCAGTGTTGTTACCTTTCTTTATTTTTTTACTCAGATTTCATGCATATGGTGGTGTGTTCTTTATGCCATAATTTTCCTAAAATGTTATTTGAATAAAGCAGGATATCACCTTGTTTACAATATCTCTGTATATTGCAATTCACTGAATTGTAACCCCTGTTATCATGATACGAATCATACCACCAGATTCTTGGCAACGCACAGCCTCAGCTAGAATATGACACATCTAAGGACACAACATACTGGGTTGTTTGCCATCAGTCTCCTCAACTTGTTGAGGCATCTAGTTTAGTTTTCATTGGAAACAATGCCTTCGGGGAAATGGCACATCACAATTCATGAGAAAAGTGAGCAACACAGGTGTCACGGTTGAGAAAGGCTGTCTTAAGTAGCGTTAAATTGCTTTTTCTGTGTTGTTTTCACATAAGCTTACATTCGTGCTGTCAAAAATGTAGTTTGGGCACCAAATTTAGGGGCTCTGTGGCCAGATCTTACAAATATTAACATCTAACCATGCTACTGAGTGTAACATCTGACCAAAATCACCAGTACTGTATTCCTCCTGCTGGTGCAAATCAAGTGGACAAAATACTGTTGACATCAAACTGACCATATTTTTGAGTGTTTGAGGGGTCACTGGAGCTCAGTTTGGGAACTAGTGGACTACCAAGGAACAGAAGTAGAGTCACTTCATTGTTCCCTCTCCCCATCCCCCTCCTGCTCCCTGCCTAAACAACATAAAGTCTTCTTAAAGGCACAGATCTAGTCAAGGAAGTGAGAGGAAATTAATCACAAGAAAAGCATTTTATGAGAGGAAATATGGGAAGTTAGTGAACATGTGGGTGAAATCACAGCTTTAGCTAGTATGAAGTTGGATGGTGTCACAGCTGAAAGAGGACACTGAGGTTCTGCTCAAAGCAACAGATCTGAAACATTACTGGATGAAACTGCTGCGTATATAAGAGGTGATCGGTACAAAAATGGGTCAGTTGTGGCTAGCATGATAGATGGTGTCCAAGGTGGAGAGGACACGGTGTGTTTGGACGGTCAGAGTATCAACACTTATAAACAGCCAGAGTCTATTTAACTCAGTGTACAGAACATTTAGCTAGCTAAGTATCAGTCTGTATAATATATGTTAGTTAACTACAGAATAAGGTAAAAGACACATTTTTTCTTTCAACTCGACTGGATAAAGAGAAGAAGAGCGGGTGAGAATCTGAAAGCAGCAACTGAAGAAGAAAAACACAATTCGGCTAAGAAAAGGCTTCCTTTAAACCAGCACACTTTGACAAACACACACACACAAACAGAGACGTGACATAATGAAATATAAGAGGTCTGACCTGCTCAGACTCTGAATCATATTCCTCATCGTCTCCGCTCAGTGACAAGGCCATGGCTCCTCTCTCTCATCGTTTGTGAACAGCAGAAAAAACTAACATGGCTGAACAAACCTCCAGCTCAGTTCATTCCCACCCCCTCCTCGGTCACACCAAGCAGCTGCTGGCTGGGTGCATTATGCTGCATTCATGGAACATGGGAAACACCAACTTCCTGCTTACTTAATGCACTCAAATTAGCAAAAAAAAACAGTCGAGCGAAAAACGTGAAAACATATAAGAGTAACTATACGCATGTTTAAATGTAATAGATTAAATGAAACGGAAATATAAGTTTAAAAGTAAAGTTAATACAGAAATCTTGCGTCTCAAGAATCCTGCCAGAAGTTGTACCGGTTATTATCGTGCAACTTGACAGCAGCATCGATGCTGACAGGAAACGCAGAATAGCAGCTAAAAGAAGATGGTTCACTCCTACACACGTCCGTCTTCGCTTCTGTGTGGTTTTGTGGGACGTCCGAGTCAGTGAGTGACAGCACAGATTAATTTATTCAAAGGTTAGTTTGATTGACGGATTGGAGCTAGAAAGATTCGTTCTCAAGCTCATTTAGATGAAGGGGGGGATAATAGTAAATAATAATAAAAATAAATAATGGTAAAATAAAAAAATCTTTGATGGTTTTGCTCTGCAACTGGCCACTTCCTATCTAGCTTCTAACCTGAAGGTAACGGGAAAAATGTGAATTTGGTAACTCATATTTTTAGGAGAGTTTTTGAATTGAACAACACCGTCCTCATTGATAAACTGCCCAACGAAGACCAGGCCCTTCTGTTTCCAGCTATTAAATGTTTTGTCTATTTTGTTAGGTTTAAATTCTGGGTCTTGTCTCCTAAGAGCTAAAAGATCATCATCAAGTTTTAATATTACACTTGTTTTTCTCCAGATTTTTAAAATAATCATTAACCAAGGTATTCTGTCTGTCTGTTTTGTGGCATTTTTCCTTGTTCCAAAGGATATACTTACAGTTCTTCATTTAACAGTTTAAGTTTTCTTGTGTCCATGTTCTAATAGACTGCACCTGTGCAGCCAGATAAAACAGACCTCCAAATTGTGGCCTCCTCTCCTGGTAGACCGTTCCAGATGTTTCATGTACTCTCATGGAACCTTGATCATACTCTTGAATTGAAAGGTGAGAGTATTTTAACCTCAAACGTATTGCTTCATCGTAGATCCAGTGTGCTTATGTAACAGCCAACACAACAATACATGTGTCACTGGCTAACTCAGGATTGAACTGTACCATAATGATATAATGATGATGATATAATAATGAATCATGTAAAGCCACAATGTTTATTGTTCTAAAAATATCTTACTTTGGCGCCATCCAGTGGAGAGAAGTAAGAGAAAGCAGTTAGTGCTGTAAAATACACTCACCGGCCACTTTATTAGGTACACCTTGCTGATACCAGATTGGACCCCCTTTTGACTTCGAAACTGCCTTAATTCTTTGTGGCACAGATTAAAAACTAAACTGAACCACTAAAACTTTCCCACAGATTCTAATTTGATTTCTTTCAGTGAAGAGGCTTTACTCGGGCCAAATTTTGAGATACTGAACAAACTCAGTTCTTCTTGCTGTTTATTGCCGAGGTCTGAAAAGTTGTTTTTCTATTGAACTCTTAAGAGTTTCTGGGAATATTTATTTTGATCTTTCCTGAAAATTACCTGAAGTGAAAACACTGTCCCATCAATACATCAATTTATGACAGAATGTTCGTAGCAAAATTTGTTGTAGGCAACTGGACTTGATAGAGTTCTTGAAGACAATTCGCCTCTCATCCAAGAAGCTTCTTCAGTTCTGACTGACTGGTTTGGGAGTTCAGGTATTAAACCTCTGTGTGGTCGTTAACACCTAGAGGGGCATGTGACTCATGTGCCTACCCTCCATTGTGTGGACACACCGATGTATCGGTGCTGCAGAATCGATCTGCCCATCTCCAATTCTCAACTCATTTGTTAACCATTTTGTAATTACAGAATAATGCAGAAGGCCGCATATAAGAGGTTATCTCTATTGATGATAGTGTGTGCATACGTCCTCACCCAGTAACTACACTGTTCATAATGTCTTTTAAAATGGTTCATCCAGTTGTCGTGGGACTTTAGATTGTGGCCCGAGCGGCCTCATTCAACTCACTACTCATACACACCTCACCAGCCAAGGTCTATGGGACACGAGGGAATCAGAACAAATCTAATCCTGTTTGAAACACAAAGCAAATGGAATACCTGTCTTACAATATCTTGTTGCCCTCTGTCCGTCCCTCTCGTCCTCTGCAGCTCAGTCAGAGAGCACTGCATGTGGACCACGAGTTTGTTGAAATGTTCAAGTTCATGTAGCAGCTCAACTGAGGTCGGGGAAATGTCAGAGCCAAACTTTTTATGGATCACATCCATGTCGGATAATTTGGGCGGCTTGTTCTGAATGTCCTGAGCCACCTGGCTGATGTTTTCATCTCTGCTGATGCTTCCACCAGATTCACCTGAGGCAGAAGAGAGTGTGTGAAGGCCAAAAGAGAGGAAGAACATGGCAGGATGGTGGCACAGGAAATAGTTATTATGAAAGTAACACGTTCTATGACACCCATGTCTATAATACATCATAAACAGACTTAGAATGTGATATACTGTGCTCACAGTGATGTATAATTAGTTATAAGCACTCATAAATATTCAAAATGCTTTCTAACAATAATCAAAATACTTACTAACATAATGATTATAATACACTACCTTATAGTTTATATTGTGTTATGATAATTCTTATAAATCATGAGTATTTATGACAGCTAATAACTACAATTATACATTGCTATAAGCACAGTTGAATGCCTTGTAAGTATGTTTATAATGCATTATATATTTAATAACTGAATTCAGATGCATTACAAATATGTCCAGCAACTCTATTAAAGCTGACAGAATAGCGAGGGAAAATTCAAAAGATTTACCTCAGGAATATTAAAACGGCAGAGAGGCTTATTGAAATTAAAGTGTGTCTCTGCTGTTGACTTGAAGGATTTAAGAGTGGTTACTCTTGTATCAAGTGGTCAGAAGTGTGAATTTACAAACTGAGACCTGCAAAACCTCCTCACTAAAACAACCTCAAGGTGAAAAAAGACCTGCTGTGTTTGTGTCTGCAGAGTTCAGATGATTCAAATGTCCTCCTGTGTTGCAGCAGTACAACAGAAGTATTGTGTTTTACTGCATAAAAGTAGTAATACTGCAGTGTAAAAAATGTCTTTTACAAAATTCTCTGTATTCAACTTTTACGTAAAAGTACAAAAGTATTAGCATCAAAATATACTTAAGGTGCCAAACAAAAGTAAAAGAATTTTGGAATAATAGCACAAATTAGTGGTGCATTCATGTGTAAGCATCCCAATTCCAAAAACTTTATATACTGCTTGGTATCTTAACCTATCATAATGCGTCATCATTTATTAGTTGATTTATATTTTGTGTTAATAATCTAAATCTGCAAAATAGCCAGCAAATAAAACGCTAAAGCGATTTAATGTAGTGGTGTCAAAAGTCTAATATTTTCCCCTCAAACTGTAATGGAGTCAAAGTATTAAAATATAAAATAGAAATACTCAAGTAAAGTACAAGTACTTCAAAAATTGTACTTAAGTGTACTTGATCAAATGTACTTTGTTACATTCCACCGCTGTTGTAAAATAAATCTTTAGATTGACAGAGTGGACACAATATGAAAGGGGAAGAGGAGATACAGCAATAAAAAATAATTAATGATGTCACCATTGTGGTATATTTTATAGTCACCTCTTGCCAGATGGTCGTGATAATTGTAAGAAATCTCAATGGCTGTTTAAATAAAATACATCACCAGACTTCAGTTAGAACTTTACAATAAGACTACCCTTATAACTGATCTACAATTAGGTTATTGATTGGTTCATAAACACTTTAGAAATAATTAATAAGCCGTTGTAACGCATTAGATAAAAAGGGCAACAGTGACCTGTTGCTTGCCAAATACTGAGCCTGCACTGTTATGCCTCAGTCTCACTGCAGAGGCTTTGTTAATACTGTTTACCTTGACATTTTCATCATGCTATCAGCAACCCTCCTCATTGTTATCACAGATGTTGATATGACATATGCTATCACGTTGCTATGCACAGTGGATATTAAAGTGGTACATAGTAGGGGTGCAACTAACAATTATTTTCATCATCGATTAATCTGTTGATTATTTTCTTGGTTAGTTGTTTGGTCTATAAATTGTCAGAAAATGGTTTTAAAAAATGTCCATCAGTGTTCCCCAAAGCCCAGTTTGACGTCCTCAAATGTCTTATTTTGTCCACAACCCAAAGATATCCAGTTTACTGCCAGAGAGGAGTAAAGGAACCAGAAAATAGTCACGTTTGAGAAACTGGAATCAGAGAATTCTGAACTTTTTTCTTAAGAAAAAAAAATCACTCAAACTGATTAGCACAATGATCAGCGATTAACTTATTAGTTGATTAATAACAGATTAATCATTGCAGCTATAGTATATTGTGATGCTGCTTTACAATAAAACTTGCTTTTGCCAGTTATAAATGTTATTAACTCATTAGTAAGAGAGCATCTGAATTTATTAAAATAATTAAATCAATTTATAAAAGGTTTATAACTTAGGCCTCTAAACAGTTTAGAAAGCATTTATAAGGGTACTAAGTGGTACCGATTCTTTTTAATTAATTAATTTATTTATTTATTTTGGCTTAATTGTTCAGACTAACTTCTAAGACAAATCTCACCACATTTCATTCAAAATTTGCCGATATATTGGCTAGTGTGGGCAGCAAAGACAAGCCAGTAAATGCTGGTGAATTGCACAATTTGGGTGTTAACTTCTGTAAAGGAAAAGAAGTTTATCAGCTCCTTGACAGTGAGAGTGTTTTGGTGTCACCAGGAGGCGAGCTGCAGCAGTGCCTGCGGAGAGCGTTGGATTGTGGGTATCTTGTGTTTCCTCCTCTGACAGCTCCAGTCAGCTGTTGTAGGAAAGTTTTGACACAGTCTGATATCTGTCTTTGTGTTTATTAGATGCGGTGTCTCATCGGAACCACAGTTCCTGCGGGCGCTTTTCATCCGTTTACTTCGCCGAGAACCAGCCTGTAAAGCCACACGGTTTACACTGAACTGTATCCTGTATTTATATATAAAAGAAGAGGTGGCAACTTGTAAGAAGTTTCGGAATGAGTTTGAACGAGCACTCCATGCAGGCTCTGTCATGGAGAAAACTCTATTTGAGTCGAGCCAAACTTAAAGCCACCAGCCGCACTTCGGCTCTGCTGTCTGGATTCGCCATGGTGAGTTTACTTTGACTCCTCTGGTTCCTCTTCTGTTTACTGCATGAATGCAAACGCAAGTGAGGCCGTCGGCGTGAACCGCAGAGACGTACGATAAATGACGCAGATGATTGTTTTGAAGGGCTCCGGCGATCGTGACACTTTGCAGGCCGAATGACGGCTCCTCTGCACCGATATTTAACATCAGTGACCCTTTTATTTCTGCAAGGACGGTGTAATGATGACACGAGTGCATGAAAAGGTCACAGTTAGCCGTGTGTGACTTTGCATGTGATGAATCCCACAGTGCGATAGTAACGGATCGAGAGAATCCAAGTGTTGATGTAAAGTTCAGAGGGCTCGCTTACACACCCTTAAGTCCGGGTTTATCTTCCGCCCCAACAAGTAGACCGCAGAGCAGCACATCAACAACATTTTTTATTTCCTTCTTTGTTTGTCTTGTTTTTATATTTTTATTTTTTCAAAGTATAAATCTAAATCAGTTTTGGTAATAAATGATCATATTTATTTAGGGATATTTTGGGAACGATGCCAATATCGATGTTAGGGAGTAAAATAAATACGATATTGGTGTATAAGTTGATGTTCTTTATACAGAATATAATATACAGAATATAGAATATAAACACGCATTTTTTTGCAATGATCCTTCAAAAGTGTTTAACACTTTTACGGTTATTGTCCAAAAAGATATCAGGGCACTAAAACAGTAACTTTTCACAGGCATTTTTAATCATTATAAATAGCTATAGGCTAAATAAAAAACGAATAGGGCAAAATATAGCTTATGTGTATAGCTGAATTAGGGAAAATTATCAAATACACACAGAATGCTGTCTATAAAGTTAACAAACAAAAATAATATGCATAATATTCTGATTTTAAAAAAGTTTTCATATCAGACAACTTATATGCCAATGCTAGACCAATATAGCTGTGATAGGCCAATTTGGGCCCATAATATTAGTCCGACTGATATATCAGTAAGAGTAAATGAATGCTATTATGAGATCAGATGGTTTAGAATTGTATTAATCCTGAAGGGAAACTGCAGCAATTGTGTACGAAGTATGAAAGAGTGGAAATATGAATAGGGTGCAATCATAAAAAATATCAATGAACCTGCTACAGTAGGTGTCTCCAGGACCACAATTGACCATGATGACACGCACAGATTCACAAGGTGAAAACATTACCAGCTACACCATACACTCAGATTACAACAACTTCCTATTTCATGGCAAATAATGTGTCATCATGGCAATGGTTTTTGATGAAAACTCACAAGTGTTACTTTTTAACATTGCTAAAGTCTTAAAGTAAAAATAGTATTGTTGTCAGAGAAGTGAGTATTTGAACTTAACATGTTTTCTTAATCTCTGATGACATATCATGGGCTTATTATGACTTATTCGTGTGAATATAGAATTTCTCCTTTAATATTGACTCCAAATTTAGTTCCAAAACTTCTCTACTTACAAAGAATCGCCTAAAGGTTGCAGGATACAAAAATGACAGCTCCAAAAGTACATAAAACAGTTCTAATAAAATCACCCAGTTGCTAAAGATTAATACAGACACTTCCTCTACCTAAACATGTTTCAAATATTGACATTTTTCTTGCATTTTCCCAGGTTGCCATGGTGGAGGTTCAGCTTGAGCGGGATCACACGTATCCTCCAGGCCTGCTGATCGCCTTCAGCGCCTGCACCACAGTCCTGGTCGCAGTTCACCTCTTCGCCCTCATGATCAGCACCTGCATCCTCCCAAACCTTGAGGCCGTCAGCAACGTCCACAACCTCAACTCAGTCAACGAGTCTCCTCACGAGCGCATGCACCGCCACATAGAACTGGCCTGGGCTTTCTCCACCGTGATCGGAACCCTCCTCTTCCTCACAGAGGTCATGCTCCTGTGCTGGGTCAAGTTCTTACCCCTCAAAAGCAACACTGAAGGAAACAACGGCACCATAAGTTCTGGCGAGGCTGCGGCCATCGCTTCCACATGCATCATGGTGCCATTTGGAATAGTTTTTATCGTGTTTGCCGTCCACTTTTACCGCACACTCGTCAGTCACAAAACGGACCGACAGATCCGGGAGCTGGAGCAGGTCATTCGGCTCCAGAATCAGCTGGACCACAGGGCCGAGAACGACGACCTGAAGGCCGCAGTCCACTACCCCTAATTAGAGCCAGTGAGCATACAACAGCAGTGGACATTCAACAGTGCTTTTATTGTGAAATCTCTTATAAAAGCTTTATTTTTTATTTTTTTTAACTGTGCTCAGATGCTTTTTTTTAATTGCAAGCTTCGTTTGTTGAGGGTTTCACACTGTAGTGTGTTAAGTCAAACTAAAAGTCTTTAGTTTTAAACTTTAAAAATGGTTTGTTGACCTATTATCTTTTGTTGAGATAATTTTTTTTTTTCTATAGAAAAACTTGAATCTTTGAGTTTTAGAAACCAAACAAATAGCATGTCAAAAATTGTTGCATGTCAAAAAACTCACATTTGTAACCATTTAATTTCCAAGGACTGAAGTAATGACACAGCTCACTGTGAACAATATTTGAAGAACAGAATTTTTGGGGTTTCAAAAACTCAAACATTCAAGTTTATCAAAAGAAGGAAAGTAAACTATCTCAAGTCGGCAAAACGTCTTTTAGTTTATTTCAAAACTTGTTTGACTTCAAGCTCAAAAATGTATCGATTTGCCTAGAAATGATGGGTTTTCTCTTTTTTTTTTTTTTACAGGGCAGGTTTTGACTTAGTCCAGTCTTGGATAATGCATGTTCACAAAAATCTACACATAATATATTACAGCAGGAAAACAGTTTTACCTTTACTTTGAATTTAAATCTTTTGCTCTAACATTTCAGTGTCTTGTTTAATGATATATCACATTGTTACATTATGTATTTTAGGCTGATGCCACTTAAGGAGTCCAAACATGAACCTGAGTGTACTCTCATGGAAATTGGAGGGATACCCACTTGTTTTTATTTTTTATTAAGTTAAACTGCCAGCTACAAGTTACGACACAGTAATAATGTACATGAATGCCAAATATGATGTTGTCTAGTTGTTATTAATAATAGGAAACAAGATTTAGTATCACCAACAGTAGGAAAACCTCTGGGATGACCTTCATCAGATCAAAACAGTAAATTAGTCACAGGGTCAGGGCCAGAGCCTCTTTTTTTATATTAATTTAAATTAAGTCTGTTCTTAGTTAATTTGCTCAAATTGTGATGCTGCTCTGTCAGAACTTTTCCTCGTTTAGTTTACACAACTCACGGTTCATTCTGTGCTGCTGACGGAGGTATTCTCTATAACTCATCACCACTGCAGCATCCAGATGTTGCCTTAATACTGTCTGATGGTGGGTTGCATTGATTTATCCTGTTCTCATGTTTGCCCGGCTTTAAAGGGAAAGTTAGGATTATCTGAAGTGGCGTTGTATGAGGTACTTATCCATAGTCAGTGTATTAGCTACCTAGTAGATGGCGGTTGGCACGCCCCAAGTTTGGAGAAACAGCAGGAACACTGGTGTAGAAAGCTAAGCAATGGACTGCTGTGGACAGGGTCAGCAGCAAAACATAATTTAGACACCTAAACAAAACTATATCAGTTCAAGTGTACACTATATTTAGAATATTTTCACGGATTTATCTTGCCATCAGAAGGCCCTTTCTGACAGTAAACCGCTGTTATATAAGCCAAACATTATTCTTTCTAAACCACCGGACTCCATTACTAAAATCAGTTATTTTACGTCATAGAACGTGGGAGTTACTGACTGAAATATCAGTTGTACTAAAACCACTGTCTACATGCTTTAAGTCAACAATATGGAACACGTTACATTTACTTAGCTGACACTTTTATGCAAAGAAAATAAGTGCATTGAACCAGTTTATACAACCTGGAAATTGCGTGAATCGTTAAAGTACATCAACTTCGTCCAATGTGCTGAACAGATTCAAGTGTTTTATTGAGAAACAATGAGAGATGGAGATAAAATGTTTTTTTTGTTTTTTAGGGCAAAGGTGCAGTCTGAACAGAAAAAAAATCTGAGGTCTTAGTTCTTTGGTTTGTTTGATGTACACACGTCCATACTCACTGGACTGAATGGTTACTTAGAGGAACTTTATATTTTAGTTACCACTTGTTGTAGGTTGTGTCAAATGTTTGCTCCACTCCATTTTTCTTACCTAGATTTTTCAGGCTTCTGAAAAAAAAAAAATATATATATGTTACTATTTGCATAATCATCAGTTTTGAAGAGCTCCAAAAATCTGTATGCACAGGAAAATTAAGATTTGATCAGAACATTTTTAGGTCTTTAACAAAACAAATATATTAATGTTAACATCCAAGAGTATTTCTGTGCAATCTGAGTTCTAGCCCGAGAGTGCTTTTAACCAAAGTGTGTTACTGTTGCTCAGATATTCTTTGGAAGAGAGAATCAAAATTAGCCTGATTGTGGAATCTGTGTTCAAGAACTCATTTGTCTTCCTTCACAGGAGGCGTCCTCATTTTAGAGATTTGCTCAATTTCAATGCTGTTGCAATTCAAACATGCTGTAATCTATGAAAATAGTTACTGGCTTGGGAAAAAAAAGTATTGTTGAATGTATTATTACACAGCATGCATGCATTGGAAATGTGTTTAAGTTTGTATGTTTTGTACTTTTGTTGGTTTACAAGCTTCAGCATGGTCACTCATTGTTTAGATTGTTTGGATTAGAAGGTGTGTTGTTTTTGTCCAGTAGCACATTGCTGAATTGTTTTTATTGGACTTAACTGTTTTTTTTTACTTTTTTTTTTAATTGTCATTACTGTAACTTCAAAACAAACAAAAACTGTTAAAGCTCGGAGGAGGAAACATATGGAAACCGATTTCCACCAATGTGAAAAAAAGATCATCAAAAAGTCATGACTTAGTAAATAATGACTTACATAACAAGTTTGTGTTTTAAAATAAATCAAATATATCAAAATAATGATTCAGAATGAGAAATGAGAAAGTTTGAAGTCATTATTTTGAGACACTAAGTCATTAGTCATTAGTTAGAGATACAAAGTCATTATTTGTAAAAAAAATTAAGCAAATATTTTGAGACAGTAAGTCTTTATTTGAAAATACTAAGTCAGTATTTTGATAAATTTAGTAAAATTTTGCATTATTTTTTTAATTTAAGTCAATATTTTGACATACAAAGTCATTTTTCGAATAAATAAAGCCAATATTTTGGGATGAAAGATTTTGAGATGAAAAGTCATTGAGATATTAAGTCAATATTTTGAGATACAAAATCATTATTTCAGGACAAGTAAATCGTTCTTTCAAGGAAGTTTCAAGGAGAAGCTTTTTGTTTTCATCACACTGGCAGAAACAGGCCTTATAGAAATGTGCACATATTTAGAGCTGGATGACAATTCATTACCAGTTAGTCGTGCCAGTTTATCCTATAATATATGCTGTATGAAACAAAATCTGATGAATGAATAAGATATCTCAAAACATGAGACTTTAAATATTTGAGAATATTAAATTTAGGCTTTTATTCAAGAAAAACACATTTACAAACATTTAAATCCATGTGATAAATGTGAATTTGCATTTTTATCCTGTGGGTTGAATTCTTCACTGAATATTGTAACATGCTGTATTTTTATCAAGTTATCATTATTGTAATATCAGTTTTGTCTTTATTACCCACCTACACGTGCTGAATCCTGGTAATGTAACAGCTTCTGTAGCCCACACGCTCCTGAAATTTGTATTTAAATCGTCATAACCAGATGATAATATCATTAGGACATATAGCGGAGAACAAGGCGCCATAAAGGGTTAATAACTTACAGACCGCAGGTCATTATGCACTGTTCATGGTGTTTCTAAATGGTATGAAATAAAGTTTATTCAGGTCACCTGCACACAGGACACGAACTGTCACATGTACCTTCTTTAAAACAGATCAGTGCAAACTTAGCCATTTTTTTCTTTGGTTCATTTAGTGGTTTATTTATTCAACCCTATGTATGTTACTGTATATATAGAGGTCCCACTGCTTCTGTCAGTGCACAGCTTTAAAGTTAATTTCAAGTAAATACTGTACTGTAAGTTTTGTTTATGTGTGGTGTTAGTAGCTCATTAAGCTGCAGCTTTTTACTGTTGCAGGATTTTTTGTTGTTGCTGTTGCTTGTTTGTGAATAAAACACATCTGAGATGATTTATGAGTTATATAAACATTTTTATCAGCATGTTTTTAACAATTGCATGTATAGAAAAACAAACATGGAAACGGTATAATCTTACACAAAGTGTTTATTTTTAACTCTTGACATCAAAAGGAAAACCACACAGGAAATCTGTCCGGACATGCAGAATGACTGTCAAGTCAGTCAGAGCCGTGAGTATTCATCACAACAAAGCACATAAACTCCCACGCTTTCTGACTTTCTTCTGCATTCTTGGTGCCATTAGTGCTTGTTTTGTTACTTCTCTGAATAAGTCATCCACATTTTCCTTGTCTTTGGCCGAGCACTCCATGTACAACACAGCACTGAGTATTTCTCTCGCCTCTTCTCCCTGTCAGAACAGAGTTTGATTCACGCAAATGAACTGTGGATCAAAATGTGCAACTTCTCATGTTGTTCTAACCACTGATTATACACTGATGATGCTTGTCAAGACTAATACTAACTGTATGTAGGTAATAGGTGTTTGTCTG
>JAJHUR010139707.1:0-12266 GCA_027495735.1 Lutjanus campechanus
ATTAAGTAATTAAGTTCGTGGAGGGTTCAACCTCTGGCTGCAGGTGTGCCAACATTAGCCGTGGCTGCTGCGGGAGACTTCCACCTGGTGTTTGACCAGGTGTTTCCTCAGGTTAGACCTGTCGCCCTCACCGGCTTTGCAGTTTACATTACAAATATTGCAGCGAGTGCTTCCTGTGCTGAATCTTGAAATGTATAACCACACTTGTGACCCCTTTCGGCTCGCTGTGACTTGAACAAGCTGCAGGGATGAGTCTCGCTCTCTCTTTCTCTCTATACTCCCCCCTGCTTGTATCCAAGGAAAGCTAAGTGGGGCCTGGACCTCGGGTTGGGAACCAATGTCTCACCTAGATGCGCTCTGAATTATCAAAATTTGGCACAATTGATTTAACACGAATGGGTGCTCAATAGTAGCGCTGCACAATTAATCGAATTTTAATCACAATCACGATTTTGGCTGCCACAATTAAATGAACATGATCGACAGCGATATTAACATTTAAAATGCGGCTCTGCTGTATATCAAATCAAGCACTTTCTCAACCAATAGTCAGCCAACCACCAGGGGGCAAACGAAAGGTTAGGGCTTCATTAAAGCTGCAGTAGGTAGAAAGCCTGAAAGCTGTTGATATTTGAGTCTCATCTGAGTTAGGTTTGGTTTTCTGTGTCCTCAGCCCCTCCCACTAGATGAGCAGCACGCGCTTCATGAGCGCAAGCAACAGTTAACGGAGGCTATCGTGAGCGAGAACAGACCGACAGACATCAACTGTGTGTAATAAAACAGACACCTGACAGTAAAAAACACAGACAGAGGAGAGAAACTACATTTAAAAACATTAAGATTCAGTGTGAAGATATAAAAGTACTCAGAGCTGAACATAAAGAGACTTTTAAAAACATCTTTCTCTCTGCTCTGCTGCACACACGAGCTCAGTATCACAACACTCACATGTTGGAGGGGAACAGAAAAGAGCCTCGCCACTGTTGGGCCACGGTCAGCGTGACATGACTGCAGCCTGCTTGGAGGCGAGTCGGGCTCGCGGTTCACGTCAGGCACGGCGCTCTGCGATAAAAGCAGTCATGAAAATGCAACGGTGTGATTTACTTAAACAGCGCGGTGGATTCCTCCATGGTGCTGCTACACACAGTTTTACAAGCAAACATGAAGATAAATCCACTTTTGCCAAACTAACAAGCGAGTGCAGTGTGCCGATCTTGAGGAGAACCTGCTGGATTGGTGGAGGGAACATCAGCGACTCCACCCGCAACTGTCAAAGCTGGCAAAAAAATATTCCCCCCTCAGAGAGGGTCTTTAACACTAGGGGGAATTTTGATCTGAAAGAATTGTTCATGTATTGTTTATTTAAAATAGAAAGTGCAATAAAAACAGGTTTTCCCAAACATAATGAATAATTGTGATTTCAATATTGATCAAAATAATTGTGATTAACATTTTGGCCATAATCATGCAGTTCGGTACCCAACCCGATTTTGCCAACTGGGGACCGAACCCAAAGGGCCCGGCCACCAGTAAGAGTTAACTTGTAGCGTAGCACATTACAGATGTTATATTACTATGGTTATTGTTTTTCAGCAGTGGAAGATCTGTTAAGCAGGGCTATGTTTGAGGTGTCCTGTTATATGTCCGCCAATATTTTTTGGCTCATTTGGTTCTGGGCAGGTAGTGTCTGGTTGGTGTATTAGAGCTTTTAAGTTGGAAACTGCTGCCTGCAGTTGCTGGAATTAGGTTGATGAGAGCAGTGACAGTTGATCACAACAAGTTGACCTGATAACTAGTGCAGAGTACAGATTCAGCTCAATTGGTACCAAATTTTGGTATTTGAGGGCACACTTGGGAGATGGAATAATTTGGAGTATAGAGTGATAGAGAAAGAGAGCAATGATAGCCCTGCAGCTTGTTCAAGTCACAGTGAGTCAGGGCAATGGTGAGTCAAAAGCAGAGTAAACAGACAGAATAAAGTACAGGAAAAAAAAAACATTGGTTACCAGCTACAAATTCCAGGTATCAGTTCAAATGTCGATGTACCCAACCTTGTTGATAAGTCTCTCCCGGTTTTACCAGTAAGACTGACACCTTTCACATTATACAGTCATTTGATCCATTGCTACTGACTAGCGCAACAACCATCTTCATGAAGCAAAAAACGAAGTTGCTTTGATGTGAACACTGATATGTGATTTTACCCGCAGACGTTTTCATGGTTTCAAAAGAAAACAACTCACAAACACTCCCGCCCATAGATCTTTGAAATAATCTTCCGACCTCAGGTTTGACAACCTTTTGGAGATGAAAACAGTTTGGCACTAGAAAGTTTTGTTTATATCTTGAGACTATATAGTGAAAAACACCTTGATTACATTTCTCTTTCATGGGGAAACTGACAAATCTTCAGATGGTTTAAATAATGGCGAGACACCCACACAATTTCCCTCCTCTCTCCACCTTCAAAGCATCATCCAGTTTCGGCTGCCGCCTCTTATGGGGAGGATTTCAGCAGAAACGTTTTCATATTTCTGCCTTGTTTTGACTTCTTATCTTTTGCGAGCGCAACATGCCTGTATATGCAAGCTCCTCGGGGGAACGGCAGGGTGTGTACGTACATGTGAGATTGTGTGTGGCTCTGTAAGTGAGAGAGATTATGTGTTTGTGTGTTTGTGTTTTCCACCCCAGGTCACCAAGGTCCTTTCTGGTAGTTCTGATGAGCTCAGCCCAAATCTGTTCTTTAATCTCCAAAACCTCCTGAAAAGTCTTTCAGTGTCTGGAAACATTTCCACCCGGAGCTAAAAGAGACACAGCGAGAGAGATGAGAGAAAAGTGAGTGTGTGTGGATAGAAAGAGGGTGAGGTGGGCTGTTTTCCAATCTTAAGTTTTGCTATCCTGTTGATCACTTCTCATCTCCTTATCAAGTTTATACTTACATTTCTCCTCTCGCTCCATCGCTGCCCTCCGGCCGTCTGTTCATCACATTTTCACCTCACATCGACCTTCTGCTCGATCGCTCCATCAGTATTCTGCTGCTGTTAGTGGGAAGCCTCCAGGAGGAGGAAGAGGCCACCAGTCGTCTGCTCGCTCAGTGACAACGCAAGTCTAAATGTGAGACTGTGAAGATGCTTGACAGCGGGATCTAAACTATTCTGTCTAGACGCAGTCTTTGACGCAGACAAGCCTCATGTATTCATCACAGGACTAGATTATTTCAAGTATACTCAGCTGTCAGAGGCCACTGCTGCCTGGGTGTTTACTGCTATTTAATGTCAACTCGATAACTGTTAAATACAGAAATGAATTCAAACTATGAGCTGAATATTTCTTAATGGCTTCTTGTTTTTACCGGCCGTCTTGTACCAGAAACTCACTCCTTTTAGTGCTAAACAGCAGCCACTCGCAGCAATGGAGCTGCTGGTTTTGACATGATTCTGGTCATCCATTGCCAGAGATGGCACCAAGTCATTATGAAGTCTTGAGTCTCTGCACTCAAGTCCGAAATCAAGTCCCAAGTCAAGACGGCCCAAACCCTACTCGCTAGTTGCGAGTCCCATTTTAACAACAGAGCCTCGATTTACTTAACTTGCAAGGCAGCTGGATTCGCGAGATCATGAAATCACGTGAGAATCCAGCTTACCGGGCTCCAAGCTATCTGTTCGTGTCCACAACAGAGATGGTGCGAGCCAGTCAATGTACTCAGTGGGACTACTGGCAGCTAAGGACAGCGAGAAGCGTCCATGGAAACGACTCGTCTCGAACAAACAATGGCGGCTCCTGAAGAGGTTAGCGTAGATACTGTGATAGCACCAGTTATATCAGAACTGGAGAGTATTTCTGCATCAAATGAAGACCAAAGAACGACACTGAAGGCTTTTATCAATGGAAAGGTTTTCGCTCTTCTTCCAGCCGGCTTCAGTTCAGTGAATTGATCTGTTTGGTTGAAGTTAGCCTGTGTTACACATGACAGGAGGTTAATCCAATCACCTGCCAGATGTTTTCTCGAAAGCATCCGCCCTTTTCCAAACAATTTCCCTGGACAGCTTCGCAGATGGTTCTGTGAAACAAACCATCTGGTGTGTCAGTTTATCGATTTACCGTTATTTGTGAGACTGCAAATGTCAAACAAAGTTGGACGTTGCTACTACTACAATATACTACTATTCATTTCTTGTTTACCAACCTGTATCTTTTCTACACAAATGAAATTATCTTTGGTATCCTGTTGGGTTTGGTATTATGTTTTCCAACTTGTGCAGACTAACGAAACATTAGTTCTTCATGGTTCTCTCCTGCAACTTGATTGGATGCTGTCAGATTGCTTCAGAGTAGGGGAATTTAAGCGTTGACTCGCTGAGAATGAATAGCATCAATGCTACAGTAGTAGCAGTAGTAGTAGTAGAAATGAATTGATTTGTGGCACACTATTTAAATAACATACTTTTTAATCTTTGGGTTTGGGGGAATGCATCAAGTATTTTGATACTTCCTTCAAATTTTTATATTCAATTAATTGTTTTGAGCCATTTTTTTAAAGTCTGTGACAAGGAAAACACATCTAATCTTGTGGTGTGACAAACTCAAAACAAACAGTTATTAAGAAAAAATGTCCAAATTCTCTGATTTTGTCTTCTCAAATCTGAATATCTTCTGGATTCTCCAGTCCCCCATGACAGTAAATTGAATTTCTTGGGGTTCGGACAACAAAACAAGACATTTGAGGACGTCACCTTGGGCTTTTGGAAACAGTGATCAAAATTGTTCACCATTTTCTGACTTTCTGCTCAAAGTAATTTTGACTGGATTTTCTTTCATGCCTTTTCTCCGCACCCTTTAGGTGGTGTTTGTCACCAAAAAGCTAGCAACAATATCCCAACTTTTTTGGTGGAGCCAATCACTACTATTGTTAACTTCCCTCAGGATTTCTACCTTGTGAAAAATCGTCGCTGTTAGTGATCACACTAAAGGTTTGTTCAACTGAATGTGAAGTTTTTCCCTGTGTGATTTGTGCCTGTTTGGAAGTGGAGCGTTTTAGAGATCTTTGTTTAATCAGCCAGCGCACCAGCTGTACAGAGTTAGTAGTTAGCTGTTACAGTTTCCTGTTCCCTCTGTACATTCATGTCTGTCTGTCTTTATACATCCACTCACATCTGTGCAATGAGTTTAGCCACCTCTAAAATGTGCTTTATGTTCGGTCAACATACCTTTAAAGGTGAGATGTGATTGAAATTTAGATTACTCCAGAATAGCAAGGCCATCAAATTTATAACAGGGCCTCCAATCATGGAGCATACTGACATGTTTTTACCCATTTTTTTTTTACCGAAAACAGTCATTTTAATTCTTTTATGTGCTAAGTTTTTCCATTCAGAACCAATTTGAATTGTAGTAGGAAGATAAATTTGGACATTTTTTGGTAAATGATTTTCAGAATATAAATAAATATAATAAGAGAGGTAAAGCTTTTCGTTAAAATTAATTTTGATTTATCGTAGGCCCTCTACAAGAGCTGTCAAGTCACATTTTTTTTCTTGAACTGATGAAGAGGCTCCTCACCAAGTTTAAGGCAGGAGATAATCAGACAGTGGATGTTGCAGGTCCTGCAGCAACGGGAGTCTTAAAAGGGAATATCTTAGTTGCCTTTTTTTGGAGATGGCACTGTGTGTTTATTGAACTATTTCAATAGTCTTTACTGACATCATGTTCACATCAAAGTCTAAGCACAGTTAAATAAGTACAGAGTAGAATATTCAATTCACTACACTGTATTATTTATCCCAGAGGGCATATGGAGCAACTGTATTGAAATGGTAACCAAAAATGTAATAACTCTCATGTTGCATCAAATCCCCCCCAAGCTAACCTTTTTAAAATTAAATTTATGCATCCGTTTATCACTTCTGTAACCAACAGGTTTGTGCTGTTGTCAATAGGAACGGATCCTCCAGAATCCATTTTCTTCAAACTAGGAATACCCTGATTGGTTTGGTGCAAGTCATTATCTAAGTGTGCCAATGATAACTCAGTTGAGTTACTGTCATTGTTGTGTGCTATTTAACCCAAAGGAACAATTGGTGCCCAACATGTATACTGGAGTGGGGATGACATGCAGCAAAGGGCTGCATGAGAAAGTCGAACCTACGGTCCCTGCAGAGGGCTCCCAGCCTCAGTACATGAGGTGCATGCTCTCCCAACTGCGCCACCAGGCCACTTTCCATTGATTCCTGACTAAAATTCTTTCCTCATTTGCCAGAGCCTCTAAGTGAACATAGAATGAATCCAAAACATTATATCCAGACTTGCTGAAGTGGTGGTGCAGCCATTTTTTAAAAGAAAAAAGAGTTTAAAAGCTCACACAAGTCATGCTGGATAATCCATGTCATACACTCAGTACTTCCAAAAAACCTGGCGCAAAGCCACACACCTGCAGGTAAACCCTCCGTTGTGTGCAGCTGAGAGCGCAGCTCATTCTTTAGTCATCAAATACTGATGTTTTGTCACGCCCCTCGGTGACTCATAGTACAAGGTACCCATTAGCCGCTGTTTGAAAAGTACCAGGCTTTTGACTTAGTAAAAACACAGGACTTTCACCCAGAGGACCAGGTCCCATGTGAAAGCCAAAATGTTCTTAAAAATTTTAAGGCACCTAAAGTTGTGCGTTACGTGACTTGTTTCATGTGACTTGTCTTGTGAGCTGTTTCAGTGACATCACGTGACTTACAGAATTTAACGCAGTTGTTGTAACCTCAAGCGTGATCTTTCCCTGAACCTATAGCCAAGTTGTTTTTGTACCTAAACTTACCCAAACGGCAACTGTTTAAGCCTTTCTGGCGTCTCATGCAGACGCTAAAGGGAACCTTGTGCATCAGTATGAGACGCAAAGTGGCATTTCAAAGCAGTGTGTTGGAGAGCGCGTGTGTCTGCTTTAGTCCCGCCTCCGAGCTCCTACTGGCATTTAAAGCCTTGGTTATTCTCCACGTGGTGGAAATCCCAACACACTATAAATCAGCCACAGAGTCATACGACTATAGAGGGGCACAGAGACGTCACTATTTGTATCTGCATCTGTTCAAATAACAAAGTCGTCTGTCTCTGTATTTGGATAGAAGGCCAGAAGTGAGAGTGGTTTATAATGGAAGTCATAATAAATTGGGCAAATGTTTTATTTTCTAACTTAATATTCATTGGCAATGCAGTCGTTGCCCATAAAGGGAAAATGATTTAATAGTGGCATATAGATAAATAATTATATATATTTTATATTTCCACATCCTCATACTGCTGCTGCTTTTTATCTCTCTTTTTATTTTTTTAGCAAAACTATGTTTTATGAACTGTCTGAAGCACAACACCACCTCCCTTTTAAGTGAGAGAAATATGTATCAAAAAATTCTGTTTTGCATTGGAAACCGAAACTCTGCAGTAAAGATATACAAATATATAAAAATAACCCTCAGCTGAAAAGAAAAATCTTGGTGCTTTAAATCACTCATTGATCAAGGTAGATAAGAACTCTTGTAATGATGCCGAGGTAATCATGGAGCTGACTTTGTCCGAATAATAATAATAAGCAACTCTGGATAGAAGAAATATCTATTTCCATCATGTTATTTGTGCTTTACTGAGTGATGTATTTGGGTGAATCCCTAAATACTACACTGTTACACAGCTATCATAACCAAACAGTCAGTTTAAGAGCTGCAAAGATTTTTTAATTAACGGCCAACTATTTTAATAATTAATTACTAGGCTTGAGTTTTTTGTTTTTTTTTTTACAAAAAAAAAAAAAAAAAAGTTGATTTCAGTTTCTCAAATGTGAATATTTTCTTGTTTCTTTACTCCTCTCTGACAGTAAACTGAATATCTTTGGGTTGTGGACAAAACAAGACATTTGAGGACGTCATCTTGGGCTTTGGGAAACACTGATCAACATTTTTCGCCATATGCTTTAATAGACAAACCGATTGAACTTTTAATAAATTCATCAATCAAGAAAATAATCGCCTGATTAATCAAATATGAAAATAATCATTAGTTACAGCCCTAATCAGCATCAGACAAGATCAGCAACTGGAATTGGGGCATCTCTACTTCAAAATTTAATGTTTATTCATATTCTTCATTCGGACCTCTGTGGATAGTTTGATCAAATTCTCATTCAGACGTAGGGAAACTCATATTTTCTGCATCCTTGCCAATTAACCCGGATAGATAGATATGGATAGAATCAGTAGAAACATCAACATTACATCGATGCCGTTTCTGTCTTGTGTAACTGTTTTGTTGTATCACCTCCACAGAATCATTTTTTTGTACATGTGTAAATAAATCGACAGAACAGCAGTAAACAGGATGAACTGATTTATTTTTTTTAAAGTAACTTGACGCTCTATGATGATCCTCTGTGCTGTTTATTATTGCAGTCAGGCGCTCTTGTCATGCAGTGAAAACCTTGTATGAAGACGAACGCAGTTGTATGTGTTGGAGCTGCTCCCCGGAGAGCCTCCCCGGCATGAATCCAAACAGCATGCTGAAGTTTCAGCAGGGAGCGCCGTCCAAACCTCCAGGGTACGCAGAAGAGAAGTCAGCAGACATGTCGCGGAGATGTGGAATATATAATGCATGAGCTATGAGATGCCAATGGAAGTACGATTAATGAGAAACCTGAATAGAGGGAGGCAGGGAAGCACTGTACAGGGAATAAGAAAAATCCGCCAACAGCGGTACGGCAGGTCAGAAACAGATGGAAAAATAGAGATTTGGAGTCATTAATATTCTTTGTTTAATGTGTTGCAAAATTGGCGCGTTACCAAGACAAATTTTCTCTTCTACAGTCACCAAAAGTGTAATTGTTGTTTAGTTTTCCCACGTTTTAACGCCGTCTTAAAGGCATCTGCATGACACTTTGCTGCCAGGCATTAACAGTGTATGAGGAAGAGTCGGCGGCATGTAGCGCCACTGGTGGGCTAACAGCTAGACAGAGAGAGAGGACGTCTCCAGAGAGAAGCTGCACTGGATGTGCTTAACCAGTGTGAGAGTCCAGATCCAGAGAGGGAGAAGCCTGGTGCTGAACCCCATGATCAGAGGTGGAAACGGCAAAGGAAGGAGCTGTGATCACATCTCAGCGTTTGTCTGTCAGGATGGATGATGCTCTCAGTGATAGAGTCAAAGAGTAAAGTAACACAGTTTAACAGTGTCATACTGACAAATACAGGATGGGGTACGGGACACAATAAGGGACAAAAAGTGAGTATTGAATGGAGTGCAAGAAAGGAGCAAACTGCTCCTGTACAGTAGTAGTGCATCGCTGAAGGGTCCTTTAGCAAGACACGTGTGTATGTGTGGGTCAGTATGAGGCTGGTCCGTGCTTGAAACAGGTGCCACATACATTTCTCCATCGCTTTAAAGCTTCAGATTCAGAACTATGACAATATTTTCCATAATGTTATATGGTTAATTATTTTATTTTATTTTTATTTTCATTTTAAAAAAGGACTGCCACTGACTGATGCATAGTTTTTGTTTTGCGGTTGTACATACGAAATTCAGACATTGATTGCCAAAGACAATTTATGTAAAGTTTGTGCGTGTTGAGGTTGTGGCTGACTAGTTTTATTTGATTCTGTTAAAGAAAGAAAGCAGAAGCACTTGAAAGGAGCATCAAATTTTATATGAGCCAGAAGTGCTGCACACATTAGATTTACTGTTCAATAAATTCTGCTTTTTTAAGTCATCATTTTTCTTTAATATTGTGATAAATAAGGTATCTTGGACTTTTTATTGTGGTATTAATAGGGATGTCATGACTTTGATTCTAAATAAAAGCAAAATGAGTTAATTTGAAAATGGACTGAAATCAAAAGCAGGATTGGCAGTTTCCCCAGTATATATATATATATATATATATATATATATTCTTTTTTCTTTCTCTCCATCCCCACCTAATTGCAAATATCTGGCAAATCAAGTCAAAACACTTCAAAGACAACACAACACACTTACTGATAACCTGCAACTGCAGCTGCAGCTATCAACAACTATCTTTTTAAAGAAGAATTTGAAAATGTACATAAATGACAGTTGTCAGGGAATAAAACCAATAATCTGTTGATCTTTATAAATGAAGACTCTGTAGCACAACAATGGTGTAACCTTCAGTGTTAAAAAAGAAGCTCAAATCAAAAGCAAAAAGATATTAAAATCTGAAGTGAAATGTGGAGAATCATGACTCCTCTAGGTATTATTATTCCTTTACTTGTTGGTATCTTAAGTGTAATGTTAAAGGCGTCTCTCATAGGAAAAAAACAGAATTATTTCTCAGCTCTGCAGTCCCCCTCTCAACTCTACAGTTTTATTGTCTTTCAGCTCGTTGTTTTGGTCACAACTTTACTGTTCTGGTTTAGTCTAACTGCTGCTGTTGTAAGACAGAATCTTGTGTGTTTCTTGTGCTGCGGCCACCGGAGCTGACCATTCTAAACCATGCTTATGATTCTACCAGAAGCACTGCAGCGTGTTCCAGAGGTGGCTCTTTGTAAATAAATAAATAAAAATAAATAAATAAAGGAAAAACGACCAAATCAACAAAATTTGAACCTGACATAGTGTCACCAAATAGCCCTCAGACAACATTAGCAACTAGCTGGGGAGCACAGTGGAGCATTTAGCTGCTAAAGATCCAGATGCTTTTTCAGGAGTTGGTGGACTGTTCCATGTACAATCATTCAAATACCAGTAACACAATTATAAATGAATGCTCTGTTTTCTGCTGCATATGTGAATGAGCAATCGCCTTCTAGCACAGTCATCATAATGTTTTGTTTGCCGCATGTTCCACCGCATCCAAGTGGAGGGAAGGGAAAGAAAATCACTTATTTTTAAACTTAAACTTTAACGCAAACTGTTATCAGATGAGTCAGAATCAGCTTTATTAGCCAAGTGTGTGTGCACATACGGGGAATTGATGTTTTGAAGTTGCTCTCAGTGATCGACTCAGCTCTAAGAGCAGACGAAGTGGAAAATGTCATAATGTGAGTTATGACATCAACACTCGTTGCAAAATTTCCAGGTAAATTAGTCACTTTTTTTCATGATTCTAGCTGCGAGACACAAGAGGAAAAGAAAAACAAGCAGGTTGTGCAGATGACATTATGAAACCCCTCTGACGTCTTTTGGACCAGAGGGAAATGCAGCGATGTTGCTAAAACCTGTTTCCTCTTTCACGTATCTCCATTACTGTCTGCCTTCTCTGTCTGCAGTGGTCTGTAATCTACAAACTTTCAAAATAGAGATGAGTAAACCCTCAAACTGATTGAACAGATAGTGAAGAGGGGACATTTTAAAGAAAGTCTGTAATCTCACGGCGAAAAAGATCTTTCCAAAGGTCCAAATGACCAGATTTATCGTTGGATTTATTAATGGATTTATTAAATAATAAATAAACCAATGACCATTAGCCTCATTGACTCTATTACAGAATTTACTTAAAAACTATCAAGGGTAGCTCAATAATAGTCTGTATATTTCACTTTTGTTTTTCAATTTCATGCCCAAGCAGTCAGCCCATGTTGCAGGGTATATTGCACCATTCAGTCTGTGTAAGATTTATAGGAGCAATATAACCGATAACTCCTACTTAATGTCGCCAGTCCCTCCTCTGTCTCCACAGTCAGTGTTGTTCAGCTCTCTTTCACATCCCGCTTTTATGTCTCTCTGCTGTATGAGGTGGAGACGCTTTGAAGACTTTGCTGCTGTGACAAGAAGACTTCTTTTAGAAAAAAAAGGGTTATATAATTGTTATGTATTTGATTTATATGATATAATTATATTATATAATGCATCTTTTTGTGGCTAAAGTTTAGACATTCTGACTGTGGAGGTTGACTATCCTTTGTCATTAATCCGGGCTCTGCTGCTGTTGTCTGCTGTCCACAAAATTAGCCTCTACGAAAGATTACAATGCTGAAATGTAATTTGGGGCCATTAAAGGTGGGGTGTGCTATTCTAATCCAATACACTTTAAAAAAAAAATCAAATTCAGCGATATCTTCTCACGGTCCACTCGCTCCCGGTTCTGCGTGTGTGCTTTCTGCACAGCCCTGGCTCTGTAAATGGGATAAAAACGAAGTGGCTCAGGCCTCAAGCCACACAACACTATTCCAACCAATCAGCAACAGGTGGCGTTCACGTTCGTGCGCAGAACAGGGGTAGGAGGAAGGGAGAGATGAGGGAAGCGAGACTGACTGTGCGCGGTTAACCCCCCAAAT
>JAJHUR010139709.1:0-14383 GCA_027495735.1 Lutjanus campechanus
TATTCAGACAGACTCCATCGTCATCCTCACTCCTGCTTTCATATTAGCAGCCAATTCACCCTCTCAGTGTAATTAGTTAATTGAGGAGAACTTATCGTTTCTCCTCCTGTGAGAGACGGGCCGCAGCCCTGAGATGAAACGATAACTACATAGAAATTAATTAGCGCAGGTCAGCGGCTGAGCGCAGGCCTCCGCCGGGCTGCTGCTGCTATGAGCATTTTAATTTCCCGTGATATTTGACCGCCTGTCTCCCATCGATCGGGCCTGGAAATTAACTTATTTTTCAATCAGCCTCTTCGCCCCTGGGGTCACCTCTCTCTTCACACACACTTCACACACACACACACATAAGTGAAGACACACACACACACACACACGTTCATGCACACTCACACTGTCGCTGTCAAGAAGCATGATTGCTCATCTGAGGCCCATCTTTTTATGAGATGGAGGTTATCATCAGATCTACCTGAATAGCTTTCCGGGCTCGGCTTTGATCGTTTTTAATTCCAGGTCTGCGTAATACACACATAGATACACACACACACACACACACACACACTCCACACACACACACACACACGCACACACTCCACACACACACACACACACACTCCACACCATTCCCCACAATCTCATCCCGCCTCCTCGGCCATTTTAGGATGCTCATTTTTTCCCTGTTTTGCTCATCCATATTCACAAGCTCTCTGAGGCTATTACAAGGCCCGGCTTGGTGGAAATCAATTTAGGCACTTGAGGAGCCAGAAGGAGAATAATGCACAACCACACACACATGCATGCACACACGCACATGCAACTGACAGCAGACAACATATTGTAGCAATGAAGCAATGAGGGAAAAAAAAGATTGCACAGCACACTTACATTTTGAGTCTATAATGAACCTCTAGCAGGGCTGGATGAGATAAACAAAATCAAATATCACAATATTATCGACCAAGTACCTCGATACTGCTTTTTATCATTATTAGCACTCACTGATTAAATCCACTATTTGTAATTATTTTGGATTCAGGTGAGACAACATGTTACAAACAGAGGTACTGTGTAAGGCAAGGCAATTTATATAGAAATATTCAGACACATGGTCGCTTAAAGTGAATTACAGGAGCTCAGAAATAATTAAGATTAAAAGAGAAATGTGTGTTATATTTGTTTTACTTTATGTAATAAATCATAAAATGACTATTATATGTCATCAGAGATTAAGGAAGCATGCTAAGTGGAAATTCTCGCTACTGTGACAACAACGCTGCAGCTGCAGTGTCCTTTGAAATTTACATCCTGGGACAGAATAACTGTCACTGTTTGCCTGTTTCATGTTAACTAGAGTTCATAATAATGCCAAATGTTTGCTAAATGAGTTACTGTGTGTTTATGAGTCATAAGAAATCATTCATAATCTTTTAGAAGGAGTAGATGTTTTATAACAGTTGAATTGAGCAAAATGTTAGTGGATTCTGGCAGACAGTGTGTATTTTCGGAGCAATGGGCTTAACTGACAGCTGATCAACTTACAGTGTAGGACTCATCGTCACTTGAGTTGCAATTGTTACATATGGCTCCTAAAAAAGGGCTGAATAAAATGACAACATGAAAAAGAAATCACCAAAGAAGCAATCAGCCAATCGCTGAGAGCCAATATGTTTGTCCAATCATCCAACCCTGTTTCCTACATGTTGGAAGGGGAGGGTTAGGTGAGTTGCAGTTTGCAAGCACATCACTAGATGGCACTAAATCCTGCAAACTTGTCCTTTGGAGATCCTCCAAGACTATGCTATTTTGAATTACAACTTGTGACTGTTTTTATCCTCAAAAAAGTTCAGTAATCCTGCTGAAAATTTTAAAATGACTCTATTTTGTTCTACTCTATTACATCTACCTGTTCTTACTGAAATACCCAGTCTGTGAACTAAAGTAGAAAGTAGAACTAAAAACAGTCTCCTGCTGCAATGAAAGGTACATTTTCAGTGTGTGTGCTGCAGGTTTTCATCCTGATGCAAACACTTGTTAAAGTCAGATTTAAAGTGAGCACAAAGACACTTGACAAGAGTCTTCTTGGGTCAAACTCTGCACATTCATGCACATTCATCATTCTGCACAGTGAACCTCAAACATCCACAATTTATGTTTGAGTGAATGTTTTGGTGCAGCCACAACGATAAATGCCCACAGACAGAACAGATAGAAAATTACCTGCATTACTGTTCTGCAAAGGTCAAGTAAACTTTAAATCTCACCCTCATCTGACCTTCTTCTCCGCAGGTGTGGTTTCAGAACCGCCGGGCCAAGTGGAGGAAGAGGGAGAAGTGTTGGGGTCGCAGCAGCGTAATGGCGGAGTACGGCCTGTATGGCGCCATGGTCCGTCACTCCATCCCGCTGCCCGAGTCCATCCTCAAGTCTGCCAAGGAGGGCGTCACAGACTCTTACGCCCCGTGGTTACTAGGTAACTGTTGCACAAGTGTGTTTATTACATGTCAAGTGGGAGAAGTTTAGAGAAGACATTAGTTGTTTTTTTTTAAACAGAAGACATGTTGACATGAGGTTTAAATAATAAAATTATTGTTAGTAGTGACACCTGTGCTTGTCAGTTCATAACAAATCAAAACGTCTGCAGTGTAAAAGGACTGGTGTGTAATTTATGACCTTTTATTGATATTGAATCATATAGTAGCCTGTCGGACAAGGAGGTAATAAATCATATTCACAGTAGCAGCATCAGCTGCACTTTAAAAACCTTAAAATCCTGGAAAGAAATCTGCTGAGCTCATATTTTCATCAATATTAACTATTTCTTGTCTAAAATATTTTCAGAAGAAGAGGAAATATTTGGCTACTAACTTTGTTCCGATCAACCAATCGATTAATCGACTTATCGTCACAGCTGTAACATTGAAGCTCACTCAACTTTGCAAAGTTACCTGTCTTCTTCTTTGGGAGATAGAGCACACGCTGGGTCGAGTACTTTTAAAAAGCTGCCTCATCCTGATTTTTAATACAGATCAAATCTGTTTTGATTGATTCTTACTGTTAGACCAAATTTTTGTCACTAGGTTCAAAGAAAACCTGCTCTTGCTGACAAAAATATCATTTTTCCCTCCTAGTTTGTCTGATTGTGTTTGAAAATGAGGGATTAAGATGTATTCTAACAACAGGAGGTGGGAGTTAAGCCCAGCTCATGTTAGGAGCCAATAAAAGTGTCAGCATGTCAATAAAAGGTAGCAGTCGATGCAGTGATAATCCCACTTAATCAGGACAGATTAGACCAAATATCCTCTCTCGCCTCATGTCAATTGATTAGTTTAAATCAATTAGGCGACTCTAATTGAATAAGAGGTCCCATCCATCTATCTTTCTGTCCCCGTCGTCCTCCTCCTCCTTTACGCTTTATTTCTGTGTTAGACAGCTCGGTACATACGAAATGTCAGGCTTGTGAGGAAAGACTGGTGCATAAATGTATCAATGCCTCAAACTACACCAATAACCAAGATGAGGACACTTGTAAGACAGCTCTGACATCTTTTAAAGAGTTAGTTTGGATTTTTTTTTTAAGTGGAGAAGCAGTGAGAGTACCAGTGTAGGAAGCTCAGCAATGAACTGCCTCGGACAGGATCCAGTCTCACCTTAAAAAATCAGTATCAATTTAAGAGAACGCTATATTTAGGACCTTTTCACAGCTTTACCTTGCTGGCAGACAGCCTTTTCTGTCAAGAAACCGCTGTTATATAGACCAAATATTGCTCTCACCAAAGCAACCAAACTCCACTGGCAAAAACAGGCATTTTACCTCACAGAACACCACAGGTGCTAGTCAACCAGTGCCTTGATCTGTTAGCTTGTTTGTGTTATTGTGTGACTTTGATGTTTTAAAAGGATAGTTTGGATTCACAGAAGTCACAATAATACAAACAAACAAACAGATCAAGGCGGCGATAGACCAGCAACTCCCCGTTTTCTGTGAAGTAAAATAGCTGTTTTTGCCAGAGGAGTTTGGTTGCTTTGGAGAGAGAGATATTTTCTGCTTGTATAACAGCAGTTTCCCGTCAGAAAAGGCCGTCTGACAGCAACATAAAGCGGCAAAATTATTCTAAATATAGCATACACTTAAACTGATTTTATGTTTTTTTTTATAAGTGGCTAAAATACATTTAGTTGTTGACTGCATCCACAGCAGTTCATTGCATAGCTTCTAAACTGGAGGTGTGTTGACCGCCATCTGCTGTAGATAATACACTGACTAACCTCATACAACCTACTTCAAAAAATCCAAATTATCCCTTTGAAGTCCTCCTCTGCAAACCCTAACTGAATTTATCACCCTTTCCACTTCAGGTATGCACAAGAAGTCCGTTGAAACCACGAACTCCCCTCCTGGAAAGCCCAGCAGCCTGACACCGCCCCTGATAAAGGACAAACCAGAGGACAAAGTGATGGAGGAAGAGAAGGAGAAACACACGAAAGACACTATTTCACCAATTTCTAAAGAGGAACTGAGGGAGAACAGTATTGCTGCGCTGCGAGCGAAGGCGCAGGAGCACAGCGCCAAGATGCTCGGGACAGTTTCTGACAAGACAAACAGCCACGTGACGCATAAAGAGGAAGCTGAGGACAAGGCGATGGAGCAGGAAACGGCAGAGATGGAGAAGAGTAACTGAAAAAAAAACAAAAAACAAACGCTGCAGGATACAGACTGATGGAGAAACACCTGCAGGGTGGAGTTCGCAAACATTTCACAGAGGCAGAGGTCGCGTTTCATTGGTCGAATTGAACCTTTGGTGCATACGGAGCCACCGCTGATCAAACCTGCAGATCAAACATTATAATCATAGATAAACACATGAGAAGTAAGATGATTTCTTAAATATTTGTACAGCTAACTCCAAACTCACACCTTCACACGTCACCTTCTGTAGGAGACTGAAAGAGGCTTGTTTCCCTCACATTTATCACAGATCTTTTGCTGCTTTAACAATATATTTATTTTCTTTAACACTACAGTTCTGTGACATGGCAGCTACTTTATGCACAGGCTTGGGGAGTAATGGATTACATGTAAAGGGATACGTAATTAGGACACACAAAAAAGGTGGCTGTGTTCCAAACCAGTGTCAGGAAAAAAAGACATAATCAGATTACAGTTTCATTTAAAAAGGAGAGGGGGGGGTTATTAGCAGGATTACAATTTTAGAATCCAGAACGATATACTATCATGCACGTTAGCTACACACACCAACTGCTAACATTAGCTTCACAAACTGCCAATATTAACTACACCGATCAGCCGCTAACCTTAGCTACACAGAAATCCGGCTAACCTCTCAGTACTATTATTACTACTGCAACTGCTACTAGTGAAAAATATTTTGGGACTATAGGAGGTGATGTTGGTAAAAACAGAAACCCCAGACCAGGATAAGGAAGGAATATCTGTACAAACAAGTAAGCTAAACAATTTAACCCTATTTACTACTGTGGTAATCCAAAAGTAAAGGAAAGTAATCAAGTTACATCAGTTTAATGTTGTGATTCTTGGACTGGGTTACTCACTACATTTTTTAACAGTAATGTATCGTAATGTGTTTCCAAACTTACCCTCCCAACCATGTTTATGCAACAGTTTGGATAAAGATGGTTTTGGAAACAAGCCTCTTTTTTAAAAAACTCACTCCACCCAGCTGCTCCAGAGGTGCTAATAATGAGATGACCGTGACCTCTGACCTCCGCCTGTGATGACTCATTTCAGTTGGATCAAAGTACACAGATCGTGTAACAAGCCTCAATCTTTTTCTCTTGCTGGTCCAACATTTGTGATGTACATACTGAAAATAATGTCCAATGGTTAACACTGTCCTATTATGTACAGTTAATATCTGTGTTTGTCTCTGTATAAATGTATCTGTAGCCTGTAATTAAAAGTTACCGATATCTAAAAGCCCCCTGCTGCTCAAAAATGTGTTTTGCTTCTTGTTACTTGGAGTTTGACACCAGAAGACTGTTTTCATATTAAATGCTAAAGTGGTCAAGTTTCTCTGTGCTCGCTTTAAAGGTATAATATAAAGGATTTGTTCATTTCTGTTTGTAAACACAAACAAAGCAGTGAATCTGAGACATAAAATGTTATTTTTGTTTCAAAGTGGTTAAAACAGAACACAGAACATAACTTGACCCAAATAAGGAGGACATTAGAATCTAATGTTAGAAAAACACTAGTTAGCTAATCCAGGCTACATCAATCCTTAGCTCGCTAGTTAGCCAGCTAGTGATTTGCTTGCATCACATAGATCCTGGATCTTTAAATGAGGGGAAACCGTTTTATGGTCCTTTTAAGAATGTTTAACAAGGTGCAGGGGCGGATCTGGAAAAGGAGGGATGGGGCGGCAGCTGCCACCCCAGTTTTGAACAGTTCTGGTTAAAAAAAAATGTATATAGGTAAAAGCTGTGGCTGGTGGAAAATGTACTGAAACTCTGAAGTCTGAGTGTGACATTATGACAAAAATGTTATATTTTTGAGTTAAAACATCTTCATTTGGGGGCTTTTCCCAGCAAATATTGATACATGTGATTGTTTGCCACACTGGCGCCACCCCATGAATATTTCTCTAGATCCGCCTCTGACAAAGTGATTAAAATATTTAATAGAATAAAACATATCAGACACAAGCTATTATTCAAAACTGTCTTTTCATGTCTTGTGACGTGTCTCCAGAAGACCTTTAAACACTCAAATTCTGCGTGTTGCACAAAGAGAAACTTTTCTTTTGCAACAGATGTTGAAATCCCGCTGCACTCATCTACTTTATGCTTTCCAAGAAAAAAAGTGTCGGCACATGGGTTTTTTTTTTTTTTTTTTGTACCGCCCTTTAACGCATCACTCCTTCAGCCCTTCCTCCCTGGACTTTCCAAGTTTTTCCTTTCACTTATCATCCTCTAAAGTTGCTTAAACACAGTGTTGTCTGAGAAGGAAATGCGTTGCAAACTTCATTTCTCGTAGCACGGAGCACTTTCACTCTCATGATGTTGCTGCCCCGCGGATGCGCCTCAAAGTGCGTCGTTGCCGTCCTCAGTCGTCGCGTCTTCAGCTCTTATTTCCATGTGTTGGGACGTCGGAGCAGATGTAATGTAACGGCCTTCATGCCGGAGGCTGCGGGGTTTGAAGCGGTGCAGGACCGCTCGGCCCTGCAGGAGTTTTCCGTCTCCCGCGGTGAGAGCTTCTGGGCCGCTGCGGCGCGCCAGAGACTGATCTGGATCAGTCCCTTCAACACGGTGCAGGACTGTGATCTGAGCCGAGGCAGGGTCAAGTGGTTTGACGGAGGAAAACTGAATGTGTCCGGTAAGACTGCATCTACATTTAATTAGAATAATGAGACCAGTAATTAGATTCCCTGGTATTTGTTTTACAGCATGAAGTGCAACTTAGAAAAACAAAACAAAAGTAAAAGTAGGGGAGACCGGGGACTAGTATAACATTTTTTACATTTTCCTTCATAACTCTCACACTAATTAATAATAGAATTGTCACTAATAAGGACAAGACCATAATATTAAATTTAGTGTCGGTGTCACAGTTGCCCTCTTGGTGGGGACAACTGTAACACTGAAAAACATCATATTAACCCACTGGATCGCAAATAAAATCACACCTCAAAGTGATCACATTACTGCTATAGTAACAATTAATCTCACTTAATAATAATAATGATGATAATAATCCGACAGAACGTACCTAAGCACAGGAAACAGTAAAGGAGAAAGTTGACCAAGCGTGCAAAAGGGGCGGGACTTAGTCAGGGTTATATGAGCTATTTTAGCCAGTTCATGCTTGGATTCGATATGAAATGTGGTGAGTTTCTGTACACACAGAAGTTGTGCGGCAGGTCAGACCCTTAAAAAAAAATCGGAAATCAGAATTGGCCAAGAAAATTGAAATTGATGCACCTCTAATTATTTATGTAAACAGATTTGGTTGTTAGAATAAACTGAGTCATCGAGTCACACTCCGAGGCAGTAGACTGTGATTTTATTTCCTCCCGACAGACACGGTTTTCCATGCTGCTTTTTGGAGGAACACTTCTAAATAAAACACATCCAGTGACAGTGAAGTCATCATCATGCAAAACCAGTCACTGTGAGCATACCTTTGTAAAGAGTACCCTGAACGCACCGTGCTGATGTGTTGATGAGTGAAGATTTTCTATCTGTGTGTATCATGCAGTGAACTGTCTGGACCGCCACGTGCACACCAGCCCTGAGAGGGTGGCTCTGATCTGGGAGAGAGATGAGCCGGGGTCAGAGGTCAAGGTCACCTACAGGTCAGCAGGTTGGATTTAGTGTGTGTGTTCCTCCGTGTTTCTCCTCATATAGTGAAGTGTGGTCCATTGGTGTCTCTCTACAGGCAGTTACTGGAGATGACGTGTCGCCTGGGCAACCTGTTAAGGCGTCACGGCGTGAAGCGAGGGGACTGCGTCACCATCTACATGCCTCCTTGTCCTCTGGCTGTGGCGTCCATGTTGGCGTGCGCCCGTATCGGTGCGGCACACAACGTGGTGTTTGCAGGGTTCAGTGCCGAGGCCCTCGGGGAGCGAATCAGAGACGGTGAGACAGATGAGATGACGTTTAAGTGACGGAATGAGTCTGGAAACAGATTTTCACCAGCTGCACCTGTCAGTACCCACAGAGATTTAACAACCCCGTCTCTGTAGTTCCTCTTTGCTCTGTGGAGTATTTTAGTGTCTTTCAGCTCATTGTTTTGGTTTTTCTAGCCCACAACTTTACTGCTTTGGTTTAGTCTCTCATCAGCGTTGCTCCCAAAAGCTTTAAAACCAACTGTACCCTGCCTGCCCTCGTACCAAACAATGACAAAGTTTGTGTTTTCTCTCATTTGGTGGATGTGTCAGAGGTATTATCCAATCAGCAGCAACCAGTATATAAACCCCAACCTAATAAAAACCAGTGACTCTACATAGAAATAGACAACATGAGGAGGTGGAGCCATGGGGTCCATCTTCAAGGCTCAATCCTTAACCGCCTCCTACACACTCTCACTCCGTTTGCACATTTGCATGGAGGGTCCACCACACTGAGTGTCATCCCAACCAGTCAGCCTGAAGGGCGGGTGGGTTATAAAGCCGTCCAACAGCAAGTCTGCATCGATACAGCTTCACACACCAACACTCTCCTCTCAGGTGCAGCACCTCTGTTGTGTCCGGGATGGACAAAACGCCACCAAAGTTAGATGCGTGTGAGGTGCGGTCATTTCCAAGGATCAGTAATAATATTACTTTACCTCAAACAGACATTTGATAGACATTTTTCAGGCACACGTGACAGAATGATGTGATAAAAAAAAGTTCAACAAAATGGAGGTGTGGCCAAACAAGCGAGGAACGAGTTTTTATTTATTTAATTAATAATTTTTCCTTTCACAAGCTCATTATGTCATGGATGTAATGAGTAATATTCAGTTACAATATCCACGATAATGAATGTCTGTGTTTCTGTCAGAGAAAGACGAGGGCTTCCCAAAGCTTGCCGGTGTATTTACACCCTCCGCAGCCGTGATGTGACTCGGTGTCGAGTCACACTAGACAGGGAGTGTGAGTGTGTAGGGGCCGGTTTGAGGAAGTGGAACCATAGCGTCCATCTTTATATCCATGAATGGTGGAGATCAAAAACAGAGCTAAAAGAAGTGAATACTGGACGTATTCACCTGATGACCAAAAACAAAACTCAAAACTTCAAACAACTGTACAAGGTGATTGAAGGAACCATTTCATTTCAAACATTTGAGCAATTACTTATAATTTGTAACAAAATACTTTTGAAGTATTTGTTCCCATCTCACTTTTCATCTTGTTCTATTATAAATGACTCCTTGGCCCTTTCCTTTATCACTCTCAGTGTGTGAATCCAAACAGTTGAACAGGGTTTGTTAAATTGCTTTTTATTTTTTTGACCTCCAGTACGTCTTGAGCGACATTATCCAGTATTTGTTGTGGTAACAGAGCAGTTGAACCCGCCTCATCCAGTCTGATCTCATAAACGTCACATTTCCAGCTCAGTCCAGCACCGTCATCACAGTGAACCAGGGCGTCAGAGGGGGTAAGGTCACCGAGCTGAAGAAGACGGTGGATTCGGCTGTCGAGAGCTGCCCGACGGTGCGGCGGGTGTTTGTTGCTATGAGAACAGAGAATCCGGTCGCCATGACAGCCAGGGATGTCGCCATGGAGGAGGTGAGAGAGCAGAGCTCGATTAAGATATTAATGTCGACCGCGGAGGACTGCAGCTGCACCGTGTCACGTTTCAATGGACCAGTGAAGATTTTAAAATGTTCGTTAAGCAAAACATGCATAGAAAATTAAATTAATCAAAATTTCTAACAGTTAATTTTGGGTCAGTGAACTAACTGATTGAAAAACTAATCTAAATCTCATTCTGGATGTTGAAAACAGCAGCTGACAGACTTACAACGAGATCCATCAGTAGCTGATTTGGAGCTGGATTAAAACATTTTTTTTCTTATCAGAGGAAAAATGACATGACAACTGTGCAAACATCCCAACGTCAAATCTCTCAATGTTCAGTTTTTCAAAATGGTCATTGTCATGATTTGATTCATATTTAAAGGGTCATGAGCAGTGCATGGTGATTAATAACATAAAGACTACTTTTCACAAAAGGAAACGTCTTGGGTGCTTTTCAGTTTATGCATTAATGTCCTTTCAGATTTGTGTCCTGATGCAGGTCTTCAGATGTACGATGACATCACAGTTGTCCATGTATCTGGCAAATCCTGTGATGCTGATGCAGAAAAGCAACCAAAAAAATAAATAAAAATAGAAAAAGTATCACCTTGGCTTGATGCCTCCTGTTTGACACTAAACACTGAGGGCCTGATTCATTAAGATCCCAAATACAGAGTCCTAAATTACGTGTTCATTCTAACATATTGCACGTTCGGTTGGCGTGCTTTTTGCAGATGAACATCTAAGAATAATTGCATAAATGACAACGGGTGCAAAGCAGAATGTCTGCAAGTGCAAAATGAATTTCGATCCCATAAAATCAGAGATGTTAATGAAAGAAGCAAATAAACATATTCGGGCTTGGTAAATCGCAATGCATGAGCTAAATGAACCTATTTGCATTTTCTCCTCTAAGTATTTTACACCTTCAGGCAGAAACATGTTGCATATTCATTAAGGCAAAACGTACTAAATGGACAATACGTGTTGACTTGCACATGTGAAAGACGCAGTCCTCAGTGTGCATCATGAGTAGATCAGCTTGCACATTTGTTTGCAGATAATATCAAGTTTATACGCAACAGAATCATTGAATGTTACAATTAAAGATGAGGCCACTTAACGTGAAGCAGAGAAGAAGTATTTGGAGATAATACAAGATTAGTAAATCGATCAGGGCTAACCTGAGCTTTTAAGATGAGTTAAGTTAAGTTTGACTGCGCTGTTAGTTTCTCTTCTTGCATCTTAAAAGGATTGACTGCATGTGTTACACACCACATCAGTCAACAAGAGATGATGTTGCAACTAGGAAAAGCAATAAAGTTTGTTCTCTTGTGGTTCCATTACTATGCTGTGGTTATAAAATGTGATTTCCTTTCAATTCACCATGTTGTGCAGGAGATGATGAAGGAGGATGTGGTGTGTGAGCCGACCGCCATGGACAGCGAAGATGTCTTGTTCTTACTTTATACGTCCGGCAGCACGGGGAAGCCCAAAGGAGTCGTCCACACTCAGGCTGGATACCTGCTGTATGCTGCACTCACACACCGGGTATTTATCTTTTTATCACACAGCGTAAAGCCTCTGTCTGCCAAGATCCATAATCCAGTGTTTGACCGTCTGCAGAGGAAAATCTCAGCCTGATCACAGCAGGTTACAGAGGAGTTTTACAAAAATGTTGCTCTACAGTAGTTCTAACAAGGTGTGTTTATGTACAATCCCACTTCCAAAAACGTTTTGGCCTATATGTGATTAAATACAGTACAAAGACAAGATACTTATGGCTCAAACTGATTAACTTTATTGTTTTTGTCTGGACTGCAGGCAGGTCAGTCTAGTACCTGAACTCTTTTACTATGAAGCCACACCTGCAGAATGTGTCTTGTAATTGTCTTGGTGAAATAAGCAGGGACGTCTCTGAAAAAGACGTCATGTGGATGGCAGCATGTGTTGCTCCAAGATCTGTATGTACCTTAGAACTTAAAAGAATAGTTTGGATTGTTTGACATGAGGTTGTATGAGGAACTTTTGCTGCTGACCCCGTCCTAGCTTCCTACACCAGTACTCCTGCTACTTCTCCAAACTGTAGGGCGTGTTGACCACCATATATTGTAGCTAATACGGTGACTGTGGATAAGTACCTCATGCGGCCCCACTTAAAATAATCTGAACTGTCCCTTTAAAATGGGTTATTTAGGAGTATGACAGGAAATCTTCTCTTTTTGTCCAATAATCACATCAATCTTCCCTCTCGTCACCAGTACGTCTTCAGCTATCATGATGGAGACGTGTTCGGCTGTGTGGCAGATATCGGCTGGATAACTGGACACAGTTACACTGTCTACGGGCCCCTGGCCAACGGGGGGACCACTGTCCTGTTTGAGAGCACACCTGTTTACCCTGACCCAGGTACGGACGTGAGACAGACTGATCAACAAATACAGAACAAAAAAATTCCCTCAGCTGAACAGTAAACCCTCCACTTTGTTTTAGTCTTAAGTCATTTTTATTACCACTAACGCTCATTATTATGACATTTTTGTTGTCGTGTTAATATAAAATTTTATGTTCTGTGTAAAGTGTCTTGGCAAACCCTTTCTAAGTATTCGTGTCCTTTCCCAAGAGCTCTGCATGCTTGTGTCTCTGCCTATGAATAACTGTTTACAGTTGAACTTGAACTCAACACTAAAATTAGTACGTCTGTATACACAAGAGTCAGAACACAGTCATTATACGTGTCAGCACACACACACACACCTTGTTATTGTCAAGGAGAAACTGTTCTCAATAACAGTAACTCAACTATTATCTTTTTATTTCTTGTGTATTTATTTATACATCTTAATCTGTTTTAATAGTCGGCATATATTTTTTATTTTATCTCTTTATTATCATTAACTTATTTATTTATCTTTTATTCTCTGGATCATTTTCCTTTTAACACCGTACCTTTTATTTCTTTGTTTTCATCATTTCTACACATATTCTCTCTTTTAGTTTTTTATTATTCTGTGGTTTCACTTACTTTGTACCTACTGTTTGGAGTTTTCACTTATTTATCGATTGATTTTAATTTATTTACCTTATTTATGGTAACTCTTTACCTTATGTTTCCTTAATTATGTCAGTGTTTCCTCAGTTCCAGTTTTTAATGAGTGCTGTTCTTATTTTAGTGCTTTATCAGTTACAGTCATTGCTGTAGGTGGGGTGGGGAGGTAATTGTTTTATTGTGTTAAGACTTCCATGACTTGATATCTAAAATACAGTTAGAAAGGGCATCACTTGGACCTGAGTCATCAGGAGATACGTTGATGTACAGCTGTGTATCATCAGCATAACTGTAGAGATTTAAGCTGTGCGTCCTGATGACGTTTCAAAGTGGCAGCATGTAAAGTTTAAAAAGTGTTGGACCTAAAATTGAGCTTTGAGAAACACCACAATCCATTTTATAGCTTTTTGATGAACAACAAACACATAAAATTCTCTGCTGGTAAGATACTATTTGAACCAGTTAACAACAGTTCCAGAGAGGCCTATCAGATTGTGAAGTCGACCTAAAAGAATCAAGTGATCTACGGTATCAGAGGCTTAGATTGTCAGTCATCTCTGGACTTACACATGTTCTGTTGTCCACAGGAAGGTACTGGGAGATGGTTCAGAGACTTAAGATAAACCAGTTTTATGGGGCTCCCACAGCGATCCGCCTGCTGCTCAAGTACGGAGACGAGTGGGTGCACAAATACGACCGCTCCACCCTCAAGACTCTCGGCTCTGGTACGCACAACATGATGCTTAGAAATACTGTCATTATGTGCACAAGAGGGAGTTTTTTACAGCCTGGTTCTCATTTGCATGGTGGTGGTCATCTCTCCTTTTTGCAACAAGTAACACCGTGGAAAATACACAGTTAAACCACATTAAATGCACTTATTTGGATGTAAAATCAAATGTGAATTTTATTAATCTCTACACATCATCTATAGAACTGAACAAGAAACATGGTGGCCTCTGTAGAAGAGGACCTGCACCCTCTGTAAATATAAACAGCTCATTCTAAGGTTACAAAAACACAACAGTTCTTATTTTTCAGGTGATCGTGCACCGATGAAAACCTGCTTATG
>JAJHUR010139710.1:0-13956 GCA_027495735.1 Lutjanus campechanus
CACACACACACACACACTCACACACACACACTTAAGCACAGACATACTATATCCTCACCACTATGAGTTGTTTTAACGTGTTACATTTTTAGTGCGAATCTGACTCAAGTCTTGTAAGTCATCCAAATGTGGTTTCAAACTGTGCTCTTTCTTCCACATCAATTATTTATCCCAACATTTATACCTTGTCTGGTAAACATACTGAATATCCACACTCTGGTGGTCTCCATGGAAACATGCTTAAGTGATTTAAGCAGCTGCTGGACATTAAAAGTCACAGCTATGACAGATGTGTGCTTTGCATCAGATGCTTTTTTTTTACTCCTGTCATTCATGCAGGTGTTTTTTTATTTAGTTCTTGATGGATTGGTTGGGCAGAACATCTGTGAAGGTCTAACCATCTCCTGTCTGTCAACAACAGTATCACCAAGGTTCTCAAGCAAGGAAATCAATATCTAATGGCTCAAGTAGACAGCAGAAGTCTCTGGTTGCACTGTGAGACCCCCTGTGAATTTACTGTAGGGAATTTCATGGATATAAGATTTAGCGGCACAGATAAACAGGGAGAATACTTAAAATGTCCTGGACTACAGAAATGAAGGCTACATGAAAAGCAATTTTCCATCCATTTGTTCCATGTTGCTTAAAATCAGTATTTAGTCAGTTGAGCTAATGTAAAAAAAAGGAAAGAACATGTCCCCTTTTGGTAGTTATCTATCTGTTATTTTATCACATATTGATCATTGCAAAGATGTCAAGTTGGCAGGTTAGACAAATTGGAAAACCACTGGGGGGTCATGGACCACACAGAATACAGTGTTATATCTAAACAAAAATAAGGAGACAGGAGGTGTTGTTCTGACAGGTCCATATCCGCAAATGTAGAAAACAAGATGAATATAGTAAAACAATATCCATCAGACTCTAAGTCCACATCCATAATATTTGTTAAAGGTGAAAACAGTAAAGAAGTACCCAGACTGACAATAAACAGGGCTGTTTGAATCATCATAAAACAAATCTGTTGTCTTTACATTTTCACTAAATAGCATAAATCAGTCAGGCGATTCACTACTATCACACTATGATACATACAGTATCTGACTTCAGTTATTTTCAGCCTTTTTGAGTCAGTGAGAGAAATTACACTATCTTGGTTGGTATTTCAACATAGTTTGAGTGGAAAGAGTGCAATGTAAGGCTTGACTGAGTGAATGCTGTTGGCTGCCAATCACAGCACATACAGTAGGTGGTTTAAAAAACACATGCCAGCCTGATTTGCAGGCAGCCTCTTGCAGGCCACAGAAAAATTCAAAATGGTCATATCCCGGCTGCGGGCTGCTTGTTAAATGGGCCAAGTCTAAGATTTCCACAACGTGGGTCTCCCCCATGTTCGAAAATGCAGCAAAAGAGCCCTCTTAGATGCCCCTATGATAGAAAATACATGATAGAGTGCCCTTGAGGGTGACATTCAGGGGATAAAAAGGACAGCCTGAGTCCATCACTGGCCCAAAATGTCTGATGACTTGAAAACCCCCATTAGCCTGTTTTCTAAGCATGGGTATTATGTGTATGTAAAGAATTAATCGTTTTTAACACATTTGCTTTGATAATCCAGTCACTCTGTTTCATTTAAAGTGAGTGACTGACATTCCAGACACACATGCAGCACCCAAGCAAACAGAGGAAGTCAGTATAAAATTGCCATACATGGTATCAGCACAAAACACACAAATGGTAGAGGTTAGAGCACTATGTAATATTTTGCCTGCTGTTCACTAATAAAGCCATGTTACCCTGTGGGGTTTCATCCCTTGTGTTTGAGCCTGTGTGTGGATCAATCCTCCTCATTTCTTTAGTTTGACTGCACAGCTTTGTTTGCTTTCCCATGCCTGTCAATCAACGTACAGGCTGGGATCTTGAAATCTAACTCCTTTAACTTCTCATCCAGCAACTGTGTGGCTGCCACCTTTGCTTGTTCCAGAAAAGCTTGCCACTGCAGAGATGAAATGAAGTATTAATGGGCGACTCCGCTGTGAAGGAGGACAAGGACAGATTACTAATCTGATTTATGTGTGTGGTCTGCCCGGATGCAGGTGCGCATAGATATCAGCTGAACGCACATTCACCGTTTTATTACTGACTTTGATGGCAACAGTGGAAACAGGTGCAGTATATTGCACAGTAGTGAAGTCTGACCTCTGTCTGTATGTGTCCTCTACTTAAAATAGAAGTTCTGTTTGGCCAAGGAATTCATTAAAACAACACTACTTGTACTATTTATACCTCGGTGACAGTCAGTGGAATAATTAGTATTTAGATGCATAACATAAGAGATCCAGTGTGTAAAATTTAGGGTGATATATTGGTAAATGGCTGAAATTGAATATAGTATTCATAAGTACATTTTCATTTGTGTATAATTATCCGAAAATAAGACTTGTTGTGGTTTTGTTACTTTAAAATGAGATGGTTGACAAATAAATGTAAGTGCCTTTAAACCAGAAAAAAATGCAGCTACCCCATTCACATGTACTTGTTCACAGGTCAGTCTTGACCTAACGAACAGCCATAATCAATGAATTTCTGAAAGTGAAACCAAAAAAAGAACTGACATTAACAACATGGACATAATAGATATACAGACAATAACACAAAGTAGTTACAATGATATATGTAATGATATGTTATGAGTCTGGGTTACAGATCAGCTTAGATTATGTGCTATACATATACGTGTGTGTGTGTGTGTGTGTGTGTGTGTGTGTGTGTGTGTGTGTACAAATTTAATCAGTTTGAAGCACAAGACACCAGAGCACCAGAACAGCATACAAATATTCACAGCAATAATTAGGGTGACAATGCACCATAAGTCATTTCAGTATAAATCATTGTACTGGCAGGATAATGAAGAAAAAGTCCTTCTCAGAAAAGTCAGAATGATTCAAATGAAAGTCCAAAAGAAAAAATGCCCCAAAGCTAGACAGTTTAACAGAAAAACAACACTTTTCAGGGTTTCAGCAATAAACAACAAAAATTTAAAATTTTGTTCAGTTCAGTATCTCAAAATTAATCCAGAGTAATCCCTGTTCGCTGAAACAAATCAAATTAAGATCTCTAGCAAAGTTTCAGTTGTTTGGTTTGGCTTTTACCACACAGATTGAATCACATCCTCTGCAAAGTGAATTAGAGATCTTTGGCCAGGTTTCAGCTGTTAGTTCAGTGTTTTTTCCCCAACACTGAGTAAACCCTGTTCTCAAATATATTAACAATGGATCTCTAAAGGCAAAATCTCGGACATGGTCAAAGACACCTCTGGGTGCCAGTTATTTGTCTTCAAGCTCACAGGAAAAAATGCCTTGGTGAAGGGATATATGTGCATATTATCTTCCATGGATAACTGAATATGTTCCAGACATTGCAGACAATTAAACTAAGAATCAACACATCAGTTCTGATCAGTGATCATGTGCAAGTGCTTATTGTTCAAATTGTAGACAACTGTGCTTACTCTTTTGCACACATGTGACAAAGCACATGAAAATTGATTGAATGAATGAGAAATTCAAATCTGTTCTCTGAACTTCAACCTTATTGAAGAATTGACCCAAAGTGAATAAGAAAAACTGTCTCCACACGTTTGGAGTAGAATGGGCATAAAGTACACTTGCTAGGCTACACCAGGATCTCTCTTTGGTGTTGTTTTTCAGTGTAGTATTGGTGTGAAATTGTAATGTTTATTTGGTTTATTCGGTTATCTACTGATTGAGTCAAATACTCATTAACTGCTCTGAATAGTTAAGGCAAAGTTCCTACTGTTTAGCAAATATAAAAAGGCTGGAACAAGGGTAGTGAAGTGAAGATGGATTATGTGGTGATGTAATACACAGGTACACTAGTTATTTAACAACATTTAATCCTCAAATAACATAAAAGAGTGTAAAGTGACTTTATTTACCCCAACCAAAGAGAGCAGAAGAGAGCACCAAGCTTCATGGAGACAGGCTAAACAGGCTGTTACCATTTCAGGAAGCTACAATAGGTAATATATCCTATTGTACTATTGTATAGTGTCAAAAGATAATACTGGTACCCTAAACTTTAGATAAATTGTCTCAGTCAGATAACAGTATTGTAAGCCAAAATTAAGGTCGCTTGTCATTCTATTATGCAGTGCATTCAAGATCAGAGCTGCCAAACAACCAGACACATAGAAAAAAAGATAAAGACATCTTCACATTTATTTTGAAGACAACTGCATGAGGCCTTCCATTTGCACAAACTCAGAATTTACTTGCCCTGAGCACTAATGTTGAGCCATGTGTTGGGTTTAAATGTTTGGAGTTTCTATTTTCTAAACTTACTAATTCTAAAGCCTCTTCTCCTTAATAATACACGATAACATCATGTAATTAATCCAGCACCTCTTAAACATACTGTGCAAAACATGCAAATATGGGGGCGCATTACTGCCAGTAAAAGAAAAAGTATATCTCCATGGTAAAATCATTATTATGAGATAAAAGGTCAAACGTATGAGACAAAAAGTCATTATTATGAGATAAAAATCCTAATCATGAGATTTAAAAAAAAATCATAATTATGAGCTAAAAATTAATTATGATGAGATAAAAAGTCATTATTATGAGATTTAAAAAATTAATAAATAAGTGCATAAAATAAAGTAGAGCAAATGGAGAAGCTTTAGCTAAAAGGGGCAGTTCATCCCAGAATCAAAAACACATATATTTCCTCTAACCTTTGGTGCCATTTATCCCATTAGATTGTTTTGTCTGCCTTCCCTTGACTGTAATGGAACTAGATGCCACTCGGCCTGTGGTGCTCAAAGTGCCAAAAATACATTTGAAAACACACAAGTGTCTCTTTCCAGAAATCATGACCAAGATAATCCACAGACCTTGTTGTGATCAGTTTCATGCAGTGGATTTTATTGAAGGACAGTAGTTCCGGTAGATTCAACCAGAGAAAGAAAGTCATTCCTACATGTAACTGTTCACAACATGGTCTTTGGTTTATCTTGACCTCTCAGCTTGATATGACCATTGACAGCTGACCTCTCACTCTTTCTAACATAGGGACTAGGGGTGGGAGGAAAAAAAAATCTTTAGTATCTGGATTGGTTTTTATGTATTTTTTTCTCTGCTACTTCAGCACCATGGACAGTGCCATGGACTGGATCAGTATGCAGCAAAGTTAAACTACTGATATTTCAGAGCTGTGGACAGGGCCACAGATTCTAATTTGCACAAACCTCAGTCAGATAAAGAAGCAGTAAGTCAGGCAGACAACATTCAACTAAACCACCCGTGTACTCCCACTGCTGGGAGATGGAGATGGAGATCCCCCCACATTCCACCTCAAATGTAAAAATCTTCAAGCGAAAGACTTAAGATATTAAAAAGTTTATTTAATTAATAGCAAATACAGTAAGTATTTTTCTATAAAATACATCATACACATACTGTAAGTGTCAAAAGTATGTCCACTTTCAGAATGTAATTATTGTTTGGAAGATTGCACAATGAAATTGATCTTCGTACCGATAGTTGTGATACACTAGGTATTGATCCATACACACCTAAAGCAGAGATGTTCTGGTAGCTGGGGTAGATCCCAGCAGAGGAGAAAACATTTTTGTTTGTTAGATGTTACAGTAAATTGTTGGTTTTCACACTAATGTGTGTGTGGAAAGAGTAATTTTGTTAAGTATGACTAAGGTCATCCCCTGATTTTCCAGACATTCTCTGCCCTTATTTTCCTACCAAGCATTAGTGTATGCAGCTCAGCTGAAGTTCATATTGAAACTCTGCAGTGGTTGTGGTAATTAATCATATTCCTGTGCTTGTCTGAGCTTTCATGTGTAGACTCTGATAATGTCCTCGATATATGAAATCAGCAACTATGTGAGGTTTTTCTCCTCCTGGTTTGCATACCCAGTAAGACTGGAGCCACTGCAGGCTAAAATCAGAAGGATATTTACTTTTTGATTTATGTCAGACCTATAGCATAGATCCAGGCTGAGATGGCCTACTTTCTCTTATGGAATTATTCAAGGCATTTCTCTGGGACTCCAAAAAGAACATCCCTCACACTCTCGCAGCAATCATGAAATGCCGTTATTGCAGAGTAAACAGAGTATCAGCAGACTGACTCGGTGAGGGAACAGATCTAATCTCAGGTGTTTGATGTCGGCCGAGTGTGACCCGTCCTCAGCGACAGCTTCTCTCCCTTTTGGGAGTCCCAGCTCTGGGCAGTCCTCTGATCAAATCTTGTCTCACTGGACTCCCCCTCTTGTATGCTTTTTGCAGATCTAACAGCATGTAACAGTGAAACTTGCCGCCTTGTCAGTTATTTAGGGTATGCATCTCTGAATCCTCATAAATATTTTCCACTGGTCTTAGTTTAATGATTCTTCTCTCACTCGCCAGTGAAAGCTTAAAATTTGTTGGTGAGAGAAGCACTCCAGTCGACACATTACCTTTTGAACCCAACTAAGTATGTCACCCAGTTTGATAGAATTCACACTGTCAAACTGTGCAAAATAAGGATTTACTGCTTATTAACTGGGATCCAAGGGTGTTGCTGAAATGCTAAAGATGCTGCAAACTCTTCCTGATATTGAAGCAGAATATTTGGCATATATCCTTGGTGATTTATGGCCTTGGCGAAGAATGGGAAAGTATAGGGCACAAGTGAAATGCTGATGTGCAATTTCTAAAGATGGACTACATAAATAAATCGTCTTTGCACTAAATAAATCTAAAATATATCAGAAACAATTCTGAAGTTGAAGTGCAGAACAAAATGTATTTTCAGCTTTTTCTCTCTGTGTTGTCTTCTTGAGGATGACTCTATGTGGGGGCGAGAATGACAGATCTTTACCATAGTTAGGGATGCTTAAGTAGTCTAAGTAGGTAATTAGATCCTGTGTCAGAGAAGCCTTATTCTACAATAATCAAAAACACATGAAAGTTAACTGGAGTACTAAAAGGACCAGTGTGTGGGATTTAGTGACACCTCATCTTTCCCTTCCCTTCCAAGCATGTAGTAGATCTACAGTGGCTGTGAAACTCCTGAAAAACATGAAAAGCCAGATCTGGAGCCAGTGCTTGTCATAGAAACATGGTGGTGCAACATGGCAGCCTCTGTGGAAGAGGACCTGCACCCTCTGTGGATATAAATGGGTCATTCAAAGATACAGATGATTGTTTTCAGTAATTATATCCTCATGAAAACATACTTCTCCATAAATCTTACACACCGGACCTTTATGTAGGTAATTAGCATCATTAATAGAAGATTGAACAAACACTTGTTTCACAGTTCACTTTACAAATGTCAGATCTGAATATAATAATAGCTCAGACTCATGAGGTAGTTTTATCTTCCAGCAAATTTAAACATGCTCCCTGTTTCGGAGAAGGCAGACTTTCAGACTCACTGGTCCACTGTGACAGTTTCATGTTTTTCCTTGTCTAGGTATGAAAAGTACACACTTACTCATTCTGGGTTCAAGTTAGCAATAATACATACATACATATGCATCCAACATCCCCAAACTTTTTCATCATCATTACATTGATTCAGCTCTCATTTTGGAGGCTGTAGTTTGTGGTGGTGAGCATAGGCTAAATACTGTAACACAAACATGATTTAGTTGAATAAATGCCTCTCTACGACAGTTTCAATAAAAACTGAACACTATAACCTTCATGCAGGTAGCTTTTATTGCAGGACTTGTGCATGTGACTGCATAACTTTTACTGACAGGTGTACTTCATAAACTGGCAATAAGAATGTCTAGATATACATGTGATTTTTTTTTTACCTACTTGAAAGAAAAAAAAAGATTTGTTACAGTTAATAGAGTAAATGTAATTGATTTGTTACTTCCATCCTTAGTACTGAGTCATGAATAGGCAACTAACTTCCACTCTCGTTCTCTAAGTGCTGAGCCATGTACATGACCTCGACAAGCTTTATACTTGTTTGACTGTACCTTACTTTAGGGAATTCAAACCAAGATTTCAACCATTTATCATGTTTTATGCATGTTGCTTTCCAACAAACAGATCAACATCTTTGACAAAAACATGACTGCAATTTTCTATGCTTAGTCAAAAGACATCTCTGCAGACCCATGGTTTGTCATCAGTCACAATACAAAATCACTTAACAAAGATCCCTCTTGTTAAGGGCTCCATTTTGGTAAAGGGTCCATTTTCTCTGACATTTGTAATGTAGCCAGTTTTGTGGCCTTGGATGGAGTCTGTATAATTGCCACTACACAACACCACAATAAAGTAATTCCCAATCTATCAACCCACAATCTTCACTTCAGCCAATACGAACGCTACATTCTAATGAAGATATTTTCACATTAAGCAATTACCTTAATATCAAGTGCCATCCTCAGTGGCCGAGAATAAACTCCTTTGAGTGTATTGCATGTGTCTGTGATGGATCAGAGCAGCACGGTTCACAAGCCTGCCTCTTCACTCAGTGTGACACAGTCAATGGCCTCTGACGAATGAAAATTTACTGCTAGCGCTCGTCTCTCCTCACTGTCCCTTTATAATGCAGTGTCAGTATGCAACACCATATTTAAACACCACATGGGAGGGTCAAGATATCCTCAGCAGCCTGCTAATAGAGTTCTGTCAAAGGATTTGGATAATGCTATAGTGAGGTGAAAAGCTTGCCAGTCAAAGAATCTGTTTTATTAAATGCATAGTGTCATTGTCATTGTAAGGTCATTAAGTTCTTTCAAAATGCATCATACATATAATCTTAAAACCCCATGGTTTGCACACCTTGCACTGAGGTTATTTTTCAAATTTTTGAAAGTGAAATGTAATATTTCTAAAACGTGAGATTTAGAGGTAATAATCTACTACGTATCTTCCCCTCATTTTCCCTCTGGGTCTAGCATCAACAAAATGATTATTATGTCGGTCATGCTTCACCTTGAATACGATTTCATTATTCCAAAGCACAATTACCAAAGTGAGAATTGCCAACAGTTAAACTCATATTGATTGCCTTGCTGGAGGGTACAGTGATTAGATCCCCCCCCCCCCATTGCAGCCATCCTCATTTTCTTTTTCATTTTAATTTTAATTTCAAATGTATTTCACCGTCAAAGAAAGTCTCCAACTGTGAAGGTAAACTGTGGCTGGTGTACGATAAGGTGAATTTGGCAATCTTAAAAGCTGGTCTCATAGCAACCTATTAGTGCCAGTCTTGTGGTTGATGGTGAAACAGGCTCCCGGGCTCTGGGCATATATACTGTAGTGGGGGAATTTTGCTTAATGACAGAGCTGCAGAGAGCTGTAAAGAGCCATAGAGAGTCTCTGGGGTGTTTCTCACTGAAATACTCTGTGCTGCAATTTTGGGGGGCTATAAAAGATGAGAAATGTTACCCAGCGGCTTCTTGCATTACTGCTATTGTCATGCTAATGCATCAGCTATGACTGGCTGTGCATGTGTCATAACCAATAACAGGCTGATTGGGGTTTCCATGCCATGTCAGAGTCAAAATGGATGATAAGTGTGCCCTCAATTCTGCCTTGACTGACATCTTTTCACCCTAATAGCTGCCTATTTCATTTTCTTCTCAATGTGGTAAAGTGCACAGCTCTACACAGAGAGCTCAACAGTAAAGGCGATATGTGCCCCTCCCTTTGCTCTCCCCGTATATGGATGCAGGCTGCCGGGAAGCAACTGAAAACAAAGAGCATTGACGGGCCTACTTGATAATTAATTGCTACACCGATACTCAGATTGCTGCACTGTGTTTTAGGGTGTGGCTCAGAGCTAAGTCTGTTTTCATAATGAAAACAAGCTTGTGAGGTTGTGAGCACATCTTTTGCATTCTAAAGTTTGTAAAATTGGGACAGTATGATACTGCTGTGTTTGATACAGTTGATCATAACAAACTAAATGATGAGTGGGCACAAGTAGGACTGCTCTAGCCTGGATTCAAACTTACTTGAGTGGTCGAACCTTCCCTGTATCAGATGTCTACTTTAGCATTCCTCAGGGGTCTATTCTTGTCCCTTTAGTGTTTTCTATCAACATGTTACTAATGGGTCAATTTATCCATAACACAGGGCTTTTATAAGTCAGACATTAGCTTGGTCTGCTGTGCACCCATGAGTCCAGAAAAATTAGAGTAATCTTTGATTCTGATCTGACCTTCCATAGACATTTCAGCAATATCACTAAATCAGCTAATGGTGAAATCAGGAATACTGCCAAGATTATAGCATGATATGCTCTTTTGAGCACTGTTTTGGGACTTCTAGATCTCTCTGCTGCATTTGATACAGTTGATCATAGAATATTAATTGATTAACTATAAACTATAAACATGATTGAGACTGCTCTAGACTGGTTTGGTTCTGTATCAGTTGGGAATGTCTCCTATAGCTAGCAAATATCATTTGTGGTGTTCCCCAAGGCTTAATTGTTGGAGTTTTGCTGCTATTTACATGCTACCACTGGGTCAAGTTATCTGCAACTCCCATCTTTCTTTCAGTTTTTATGCTGATGATGCACAAATCTATTTGTCCATAAATCCATCAGATCTCACCTCATTTACCTCACTTGCAACCTGTCTCACACCCATAAAGTCCTGGATGTTCTGCATGCTAAACTCGGACAAAACTGAAGTAATGGTGTTTGGATCCAAAGCACACAGTAATTCTGTAAGTCAGACATTAGCTTCCCAGGGACTGCAGTGAACCCAGTAGGCTAAACAAGTTGGAGTAATCTTTGATTCTGTTCTCACCTTCCATAGACATTTCAGCAATATCACTAAATCAGCTATTGGTCAAATCAAGAACATCGCCAAGATTAGATTATTCATTTCATTCAGAAATGCACAAATTCTCATTCACGCTTCTGTCTCCAGTCATATAGGTTACTGCAATTCATGTTTTGCCAGAATCCCCCAGAAATCAATCAACTACCTCCATCTTGTGTAAAATACAGCATTTAGGGTTTTTACAAGAATTCGGAAACATGAACACATATTTTTGCCTCATTGCACTGGTTATCCGTGGTGTTTAGAGTTGATTTTAAAATTTTAAGCTTGTCTTACTTAACTGACCTCAACCCTTACACCCCAGCTCTTATTCTCAGACGTGCTAACCAGCTGTTGTTCTTGGTCCCAGGGTAAGACTTGACACAGAAGGTGGTTGGGAGTTATGCTGTGAGGGCTCCAAAACTTGAGAATAACCGTCCATTTAGAATCAGACAAGGGATTCATTAAGTTATCAATTGTCAAATTTGTAATTCCATTATGTATTTACTGTTTTTATCTATCTATGTCTATGTCTATGTCTATGTCTATGAGGCACTTTATGAACCTGTTTTTTGAGAAGTGCTTTATAAATGAAGTTTTTATTATTATTTTTATATGATATAAGTTCACATAACTTCATATGTGACTGTCTGAAATCTAAAAAACTGCATCGCAACTATGAGTGTATAAATGATATATTGATTTCTGGCGTGTGTTTTAATGTTGTGGTTGGCTTGCTCTCCTGAATCTTTAGTATATCAATAACTTGTTTGTCTTGTAATTACATATTGATTCAGCAAATTCAATGTGGCTGTTAGTGTAACTTTTTTTTTTTGGTACATTCCCTTTAAGACAAACCAAATCTCAGCAGCTTGATACAATCTTCATTTTCTTTTTAGGGGTATACAAAAACATTTATTTGCCACCCAGCTGCATTATAACCATCATTAGCATACCTTTGGAATTTGTCGAGCACTGGGAGACATGGACAGTTTACCGTTTACATGCAAAAACAACGCCACAGTTGTGGAGAGATGCAGCTGCTGAATGAATCTGCCGTGAGATTTCACATGCCACTAAACATGAACATCCAGCATTCTTGAGTACCTCTCTAACACCTTCCCAGACAAATTAGACACAGCTCAGTAGCACTCAATGGGCTTCACCCTTGGGAAATTATCGCAAGACAATGGGCTTCTCATCTTTGTTTTATGTTCTGAGGAGGAAAATGGATAGGGAGAGAAAAAAAGAGTTTTGAGACTTCCCTTTAAAAAACAGGAGAGACTGGCAGTATTCGACAATCACACAGCTGTGAATGATAAGTAATTTCCTCGCGGGTTTGTCAATGCACAGGAGCGCATCCCTGAGACTCCATAGAAGTGGTGTTTTCAGAGGGATGATTACATCCTGAAGATGATGGATGTGTGCTGGGGAATGTGGGAGACAGGAGGATGTCCAGGCTGCTCAATGGCTGATGACTTGCCACTGGCAGCTATAACCACAGCCTCATTTCACACAAAGCATGAGCTAAACTCTTTATCCTGTGGCATGAACAGTAGACAGGTGATCTCAATAATCTTGCTCAATTAAGCACTAGGATTCACACCCATGTCTTTTTAGGTGGGAGTCTGTTCTAAATTTCTAAACTATAAAGGAGGAAATTATATAAAAAAAGAAGTGCTTGAATCTATTGCAAAGACTGCAGCTAACCCCACGTCCTGAGGTGCACAGGCATAAAAAGATGAATTTCTCACCTGGGAAATGTCAAAATGGTGTAATGATATTCAACACATCCGAAAGTGAGACTCGTCTTACTTTGGGGGCTATTTTACTGCAGGTCATCCCTGGAGTGAGCTTACAAAGGTCTTATTTGCATATAATGTTGGAGTGGAGCAGGCAGGCGGCGTCGAACCCTGTTATCCAGATGCGTTGACCCATCTCAAGCTGATGACCCAAACAATCCAGAGCACATTTCCTCAGCTGCTACGGTTCAGTGACAGGATGAAGAAGACAGTTTGAGTAACACGTCAGGGAAACCTGTAAAAATAAAAATGTCCAAATATGTAAAAAGTTACTGTTGAGCAGAGAGGAAAGGAGTGTAAATATAGCCTACTGGATGAAGTGTGGTTGACTAGTGATGATTTGTTGATTAATAAATTGGCCAATATGAGCATTTTTTCTAGTTAACAAGACCTTTGAATCTGACTGATTCTATTTAGTGTTGCAGAGCCTTTCCAGTGAGCCAACATGCACAATAGCAGCACCCTGACTCTGCTTGATCTGAATGGAATGGAGCCTTAATTTGTATTATTGGTGATACCTGTTTGCCCCACTTTTTCATTTCAAAATGGCTGCACTGAAAAGGGTCTATTGAGGCGGTTCTAGATGGCATGTCTTCTCAATATAGGCTGGCACCCTAGTTTGTTATTACTTAGCTTTGCTCCATTCTGAAAATCCCAGCAAAACCAGTAAGTTGGCATGGCTACGCATCAGTGTTGATTTAAAATGATGTTGATTATTAGTTTGATTCAGGCAGGAATTTTGGTCTGATTGGTTAAGGAAAATCAAATCCCCATACCCCACAGAAATTGGTTAGAGTAGAGGCAATGTCAGGCTGAAAATGGAAATAGAGTGGAATGAGTTGACAATTCAGATATCCTAATATATGATCAGGCAAGCTTTTCCATGTTTTATACCATTCTACAGATCTGGACAGAGCAAGCAATCTGAGGAAAAACAGAGCTTTTGGAAAGACAAGAGTCTACAGCCATGCTAGCAGCTATGTGAGGCTATTGTAATTAGGCACAGAAGTGCTTTGAGCTAACGCTGATGTAAGTGTGCTACTCACAGTGACTATGTCAACTAAAGCTCATGCTTAGCTTGTTTACTATTTACCATGTTTACTATATTAGTATAGCATGCTGGCTAGGGGTGTAACAATACACAAAAATCTCGGTTCGATACGTACCTCGGTTTTGAGGTCACGGTTCGGTTCATTTTCGATACAGTATGGGAACAAAAAGCAAAACCTAAATTTTCTTATTGTTCATTTGGGTGTACTTCATACCGGGGCTTAATCACCTTGAGCATGTGTTTAAAACCAGGATTTTCAACAACTGAATATGGTC
>JAJHUR010139710.1:29334-55991 GCA_027495735.1 Lutjanus campechanus
TAGTGCTTCTCTTTGAATCTGACACATCCTATTGTTTATTTCAGTATCGCTATGCCTGCCCACAGAGGCCAAGCAGGGAGGAGTGATGGTAAGATCTTGTAACATTGCATCTTTGATTCCTGAACCTCTGCCACAGTCCTGCCAAAGCCCCCGCTGTGCTTTGCTCCCGTGTCTCCCCACCTTTTCCCACCCCGTCACAGATGAGAGAGGAATACAAATGCCTGCGGTCCCTGAGGCCCAGCGCCCCCCTCCCACCTCCTCCTCCCCCTCCTTCCACTGCTGTATCCCTTCTCCCACATCTACACCACCCTCTGCCTGCCTCCCTCCATCCCTGACTGCTCTCCTCCAAGGACAGCCAAAGACATTCTCCTGAGCGAGATAAGAGTGATTTCAGCCGACACAACATGGCAGCGCTTGCGTGGCCGCCCTGCGGGTGTTATTGGTGGAGCCACACTGAGATTGAGGCTTTGAATGCATATGTTTGACTTGCTGTCGCAGCACCAGTGATGTGTCGTGCTGGAAAACCCATCCATATTTGTCTTTCTTCATCAGTGACAGGCAGAGGCAGCAACATGTGAGGAGCGCAGAGTTTCAAAGCGTGAGGCGCTTGTCATGTTACAGATACATACACTATTACATGTGACCCAGGTTTAAAAGCCAAGGGAATGAATGGGACCTATTCTCAATTGTCTGCAAAGATACAGTGTGATGCATGTTGTGTATGAGAGTCTTCTCTTGTTTGTCTTTTACCCTATAACATATCAATGTTCAGTCTTTCACATGATTAATCACTTGATGCTTGTGCACAGAAGGTCTCTATGCTTTGTTTTCATTTGAAACATTGAAAACCAATAAATTGACCTTTCTTTAGTCTCAACGTTTTTTTTTTCTTTTCTCTGTGCTCCAATAACAGTTGAGAGAGCTTGGCTCCCTGGTGAACTTTCTCCTTTTCTGTTTCATGTGCTATTCTGTGTGCTTGGCTTGAAATGAAAACCACATTTTGGAGATGGTTGAAAGTTGTTGCTGGAGCACCTGTAAAAATGACATATAATCACATCTTAAGTTACCTAATGTACACTGTGTAACTAGCTAGCAAATGCTTGATGTAGATTAGGTAGCTAGTTAGCTAGTGTTTTGTTAACATTAGCTATCAGATGTAACTAACTAGCCAACCATTGATGTATTAGTTTGCTAGTTAGCCAGTGATTTGCTAACATTAGCATCACATGTGACTAGCTAAATAAAGACTGATTAGCTAGCTAGTTACCTAACATTTTGCTCAAATTCCCTAACTTAAATGCACAATATGTAAATTCTGCTGCTAGGGGTCTCTCACATTAAGGCAATAACAAAAGGCGTAGATTGATGATGTTGTGAACAGTGTTGGACAATATATTACTCAGTAATATACTATAACAATTTCTTCCTGTAGCAAGTAGTGTAAGGGATTACAATTTCCAAAACAGTAATTATATTACAGGTACTATTTCAAGCAGCTCTGGGTTGCTGAGTTACTTTTGACCTAGGAAGGCTAGCTTTTGATGACATGTACATGCAACAGGTTAGGAAAGGCCTCATCAGCTGCTTGCCAAAAAGCTAAATTAAGAATGGAGGATGAGGGAGAGAGGCATTCTTTCCTCAGGTGCCAGTTCTGTCAATATTTTGATCATGTTTGGCTCCTTGAGAGAGAATATGTGGTGATAGAATCTAATTTGAAAGCCATGCTAGGTGGAGAGTTAGACTTTGCTTCCACCACAGCTGACATCTGGAAAACTGACAAAACAAAAGCTTTCTGGGTATCCAGTGGATGAGCAGTTCAACTTAAGGGCACAATTAGTACAAAAGTAATATAGCAATGTAGTAGTAATAGTAATGAGTAATGTAACTTACTTTTGATACCAAGTAATAAGTAAGGTAACATTATTACTTTTAAAGGACTAATAAAAAGTAACTTATTGTGCTTCCTGAGTTGCCCAACACTGGTTGTGAAGTGGTGTGAGGTCATGGGAGTTGTCTTCACCATTTAACAACCACCATAGCTGATGAAAATCTATCTAATGTGACTCAGGCACAAATCAAGTACATGAATGCAGTAATATTAATGTTTTATTCACGTTACTTTTAGTCATGTTAATTGACTTTCTTCATCACTCTTTGACATAACCGATGTATCCTGTATTAACACGCCGTTACTGTGAAGAATTAAGTACACAACTCAACTAAATATATAGCATATGTCTCGTGTTTTGAGATATTTTTATGCTGAAATGTTGCATATAAAGATGTGGCTTGTTGCTTTTACAAGTCCCTGAGCAAAATCTTTTCACCATCTTCAAAATCTGCTTTTCTTTTCAACAAAGCCTATTATAGCATAGTACAGGAAACAGCAAAAGAGAAAGCCGATCAAGGTTCCATCGGGTACCAAGCTTGCTCAACTATAATTGGAGCACAGAGCAAAAAGGGGGAACTTAGGATGAGTCGATAATGTTTTTGATGCTCATGCTGCAAAGGGTATTGGTAAATGTTTTATTCCTGTCTCTCAAAACAATTCAAGGATACAACAGTAGAAATAAATTAGAGCTTCTTGCCATTTATATTGCTGAATGAATCAATCATGTAATGATTTCTTCTAACTAATCTATTAATCAGAATGTTGCTCTTAAAACCTGCAACTCTGAAAGGTAGAAACATGGTTAAAGATGCAGCAGGTGACACGTGAACTCCAAGACCATGAATTTGTATTTGTGATGGCGTGCAGTTCTTGACAGGGAATGTGTGAGTTTTATGACCATCATCTATGAAGTTATTTGGCTCCAGAAGGACAAAGCAGAGAGAGGTGATTAAAAAGCAGAATGGAATGTCACACCTAATAGATACAGAGCTGGGCAGAGGAAATAGGAAAGGAGAGCAGGAGGAGGCGGGAGGGGGAGACAAAATGTAAAGAAAAAAGGCCCATTTAGTTTATGTTGGTGTGTGTTTGTGTGTGCACATGACAGAGTGTATCAGTGCGTGTGCATGTGTGTACTGTGTGTGTCCACATGAAGGGCTTGTAGAGAAATTGGAGAGTGTGAGACGGGAGGTGTTCTTGGCTCTCCCAATTTCAGGTGTAATTACCCAGACAGAAAATGAGAGGTAAGTGGACTAGACAGAACCTCCCTGAGTCCCCTTTTCTTAGATACAGCCTCCCCCCTCCTCCTCTAACCGACACCAGAAGGACCACATTTACAGCCAGGTACAGGGACAGTATACAGCCTTCTCAGATTCAATAAGGATCTTAAGGATTCTAGAAAAATACCAATTTGACTGTTACTGTTTAAAATTTCCAGTTTCTGACAAATGGATGTTATTTTGGCAAATCCATTATGATAACTAGATGGTCTACTAAGGAGTGATGGATTAAATCTGTAATTCCAGGAACATAATTGCATAGTGCAGTCCTGGATTAGCAGGAAATATTAATCAGCTTTAACTGGTTGTAGTTAATGGTGGCAACAGCAAATTAAGTCTAACACTTCAAGTCACAGAATTATGGCTGCGGCAAAACAAACTGTTGTCATTTTGATGAAGAAGTCAGGTGAATAATTGGCCATTTTCCATCCTTCTTTGAGAAACTGTGATCTGCTTTTAAGCTGTACATGGCATGAGTCTGCAAACAGTGAAAATGAATGGAGTTGGTTACCTCGCTAAGAAGTTGGAGGTGTGCAGCCTGTCGCCTGCAGCTCTTCATAGAACAGCTCACTGTGGCTGCTCCTGACTGTTCCATTACTCCCTGCAAATGTGAATAGATGCAGTGTTATGTATTGGAGTTTTGTTGATCATTTCCTGTTTTATTTTGTAGCATTATCCCCTTGTGTGTCTTTGTTGTTCTGTCTTGGTTTGTGTTTTCTTTGTCACTTCGTGTTTTATTCTGTAGTCTTGGTCCTCCGTGCGTCTTGTCTTCACTTCCTGTTTTATTTTGCAGTTTTGAGCTTCCCTTGTGTCTGTCATCTTTACTTCCTGTCTTTGTTCTTTTCCCGCCCTTTTTGATCATTGATTTTCTTCACCTGTTGTTGTCTACCCACCTGCGTTTGATTACCTCCCTGTGTATTTAGTCCCTGTGTGTCTATTTGTCTTTGTCAGTTCGCCATGGTTTCTTTGGTGTAAGTACTTGTAAATTCCCTGTGTTTATTTCCAGTGTTTGTTGCATTTATTTTCCCCTTTTGGAGTTTTGGATTTTTGGATTTTGGATTGTTACCTGTTGAGGATGTTTTTGGATTTTGCCTGGTTTTGTTTTGTTTTTTGGATCCCTTTGTTCTTGCAAGCCTGAGTTTGAGTTACTTTTGTTTTATCATTAAATCACTCCTTTGAATTCTGCTTCAGTGCCTAGTCTGCATTTTGGGTCCTCACCTCCGGTATTTTTAGTAGACTCTACACCATTTCACATGCAGACAATGAGGGTTGTTTTGTAGAAACATTTTTGATTAACAATAATGGTAAGTGTTTATTTCACTGACAAATACTTTGCATTCCCTCTGACTACAGTACTTCACAATAAAAGACAACTTGTTTTCTCACAAGTTAAATACGTTTAATGTGAAGCTGCAGCAGTAGGAAATGTTTGCTTTGCATTAGCAGTAACTTAATACAGATTTTTTTTCCTGGAATTTTGACACAGTCATTTAGTTCATAATACTGCAAATACTAAAATATTGAAGTACTTATCAGTGCCCATTCAGTGGGCCAGATGGGAAGCTTTGGCAGGCTGGATGCACAATTCTGCAATAAATTTGAAAGTTACTTGTTTGGGTTGTTTTTGTTTTTTTTTATGTGCAGCGATATCGATTTACTTTTGCTTTGACCAACGTGGTCTGCATTCTTTCTGACCTAGTAAAGACTCTTTTTACCCCACCTGTTCTGCCTCCTCCTGAGTGTGCTTTCGGGCACTAGATCTGTGATTTAATGTTACAAATATTGTCTGGGTGACAGGCTGCCAACAGAGCACAGCAACTGGAAGCTGCCCAGTCCTCCCACTCTCTCCTACATTTGGCTGCTGAGTGTTTCACTGAAGCAGTTCCAGGTTAAAGGATGCGCCTGGATCTAGATCAACCCTGATCTACAGTGTGCACCCTTCACGTTCTTTATAGGGTATATTTTTTGGCAGTTGTAGATGTTTCTTGGTTGTACATGTTGGTGCCATGAGAGGTCCCGTGATAGTGGAAAACTTGCCAACTTCCTATTCCCTACACCAAACCTCTCTTTCAAAAGGTACAGGATCTACAACCATCATTTGTCCTGGCCAAGAAAAGAAAGCACAATTGGCATTTGTCTGTTCAGTGGCAAATATACAGGCACTGACACCATCTGTGATATTGTTGAAGTATGAGTTAAAGCAACATCCATGGTACACTATTTCATCAAGAAAACTGCCAGACAGCAGTTGGAAAGGCAGAGGGACAGCTCTTTCAAAATCTTCCACTCCAAAAAAGATTGTTTGTCTGTTTTGTAGACGTTGTTGCAGGATGTAGAACTCATCCTCTGTGTCAAGCCAGGGGCAAAACTGACTGCTCCATGGAGTGATCTGTTGTTTATTAAGGCCCTTTCTGTGCACTGTTATTGACACTGTAATACCCTGTGGCCAAATATATATACGTCATTCTACACCTACTGCACTGTTTTTAGTCCTCGCCCATAGTATCTCATAGAAGCCTACAGTGTCTCAGGATCATGCAATGATTGCAGTAATAAAAAGTTAAACATTTGCTATTGTTTGGTATTATAAAATACATACATACTGAATATAGTTACTGTTTAAGATGGAAAGTGAGAACTGACATACCTCAAGTACCTTCCCGTACTTTACTGGAAAATACTAGATACAACTCAATACTTTTTATTAAATTCCATTAATGTTTGACTTTTTTGTCCACAACATCTTGTTCCAACTGCTGTAGTTACCAACTACTGTGCAGATTACAGTTTTACATAAATTACATTGTAAGCAACTCAAGTCTCAGCCTCATTAATAACAAATTAAAGCAACAGCTCACCCCAGAATAAAAAAACAAAAACAAAAATACATATTTTCCCTCTGGCCTGTAGTGCTGTTTATCCATATAGATTGTTTGTGTGAGTTGCAGAGTTTGGGAGCTTGTCTGTCTTCTCTCCAGTGTAATGTAACTAGATGGCACTTGGTTTGTGGTGCTCACAGGACCAAAAAATACATTTGACTCAACTCAACAGCAATGTCTATTTCTAGAAATCATGACCCAGTTACTCAAGACAATCCACAGACCTTGTTGTGGGCAGTTTCATGGGACCATTTGCTTTCTCCTGAACTACACCTGTGTAGGCGAGGGGTGGAGTGGGTAGGTAGGTATGGACTTATTGTGACATAAGGGATGAATAGAGAATATGCCAAACAACGCCACCTGGGGAATTTCACCCCAGGAAGTACTTAAAGCACCTTGAATATTGTGTATAGGGTAGATGGTAAGGCACACAGGCTTGTTACTGATAAAGAGGCTGAAACGTGTACTCAATTAAAAACAGAAAATTTTATTGATATATGTAAAATAATCAAAGCAAATAGCAGGAGCTGCTGAAAAGGAAAAAGATTATTAATAAACAAGTGAACAAAAAATAACGGTAGATAAAATTACTTTATTACAATATATGTTAAAAAAAAGGCCTTGATATAAATTCTAAAAAAAAAAAAAAGTGAACAATACAATAGTTAAAAACTCAGCCCAACCTAAGCAAAACTAAAGAACAAAGAAACTGAGCTGAGGCCACTTGGGAGAGGCCGACTACTCAGAGGAGTACCTAGGGGCGCTACCACTACTCCCCACCAGTAGGCACAGCAAACAACACAGCAATCCTCAAACAGAAAAATGGTGCAGTCTGTGGTGTCCCAGTGCAGCTATATACTCACACACAAACGTGAAGGGACCTCACCACGAGTGCCTAGCCTCTCACCAGTATGGCTCTCCGCTCCGGAAGTAAAGGAAACTCACAGAAAATAATTAAGAAAACAAACATGTATCCAAGTATGTATCCCCAGTTGGCTGAACAAATACAAAATAACTCAAAACCAAACTATACAATACAAGCTACTATGACAAAATGATAAGCAAAACTGGGAAAAACTAAATCACAAATCAATAATTAAAGCAATGAGTAACTGAAGAACAAATTACTAATTAAGGGCAAAACAGGCGAGGGGCAAAACAAAACTAAATAAAAACGGTAGGGCAAAGCAAAGCAAAACAGTAGGCAAAGCAGCAGTGGTAGCAGTCTGGGATCTAATGAATACAGCAGGGCAGGAGGGAAGTCAACCCGGTACCTGGTACGAGCAATCATTCACAGCCACAGCAGGGACAGGGTACGAGGCAGGAAAAAAGGGAGAGGAAAGGCCTACAGGTGCCTTATATTGCCTGGCTCTGATTAGGAGGTTGGGACAAGGAAGGAGTCAGGCCCAGGCTGCATTCACTCTACTCACCCTTCTGCACTACTGGAGTTGTCCCACCACAGATGCAAACCATATCACCATAGAGCGTGGATAGGAGGCTCATGCTTGTGACAGTGTAGTATGTAAGCATTAATGGTGTCCTGCTCGACTGAGTTGTGGCTAGCTAGCTGAGCTAGCACACTTAATTCAAACACAATAGCAGATACAGTTTGCGGGTGTTGTTCAGTAGAAATAAAATGGTTTCTACATGAAGCTGCTCACAACCGTGAACTGGGTCATGATTTCTAGAAAGATACATTACTATTGAGTTTTTTTCCACATGTATTTTTGGATGCTTGAACACCACAAGCTGAGTGGTCATTATTCAAAAGAAGGCAGACATCTTTATGACTTACTTCTCCAAAACTCAGCAACTCACACCCAAACAATCTAGATGGATAAATAGCACTACAGGTAGGAAGAAAGAACTGATACTTTTGTACATGTTACTGTTAACTACTAGCGTGGTTCCACACCTCTGAATCACAGACCCTAAACCTGGCCCTTGCCATCTCCATCGGTTGGAGAAACAGCTGACCAATCAGAGTTTTGTAGGCAGGATTAAAAATGTCAGCATCATCTTGGCTCCATAGCTTATAGACACCTGGCTTCACCCGTCAAAATCACATAAGAAGTGTGGATGATACTGAACTCCACTCTAAATTGTATTTGATCATTCTGAAAAACAGTCAGAGAAAAAACTACGTGCTCCTTCTAACCACTACCAAAGCTTTTGTGTTGACTGGGTGAGGTGGAAGCTCACCCAAGGCTGTGTGATCGGATGGCTCCCTGTCAAATAGTTAAATTGTTAAGCCTATAGCATTCAGGTCTGTGGCATTTGTGCAGAACGAGGCCTAAATGCAAGGAGACATCTTTTATAGCGTGACCTTCTCCGCAGACACCCCTCCTCTCTCCTCCTCCCATCTCGCTCCCTCCTTCTGCATTCTCACTGTGTCGTTGTTTGTAACATTTCCCCAGCTGGCTCAATGGGTGGTTTTGTTTATATAAGATTTATTTGTGCGCTTCTGCTTCCACCAACCGAAGAAAAGTGTCCATTGAGTAATACAAAAAACACAAACCAGACAAGAAAAACAGATAATGGATCTCATTTATGAAAAGACACGGTTTTAGCAGGGGAAAAAACATTTTAAAGTTTGGAGAAAGAAAATAACAAATACGGATTTTCTTTCATCGTCTGTAATCATTCTTTGCCTTTTGTGAATATTAACCACAAGATGCAAGTTGTGAATATAATTTTCTATCTCTCTTGTCATTTGAAAAATAGAATTATGGAGCAGTGGAAGCTACAAAAAAGTCAAGCAAAATTACTATCAGAGTCACAGACCAAGATTCACCCTTGGGCAAGGTGATGAAACTGGCAGGTGGTGGACACAGGGAAGGCTGGTAAAGCAGGAAACAGAATGTGCAGTGAGGAAAGAGCTATTGACCTGCTTTACAGGGACAATACTCACTGGTTCACTCAGTGGGTGTAAAGATTACAAATATCCAGTTTGTGTGTACCTGCATGTGTATCTGATATTTTGCCTCCTTATGCCAGTTATTCTGGCCTTTTATTGATTGTGTACAGGAGGCATTTCATTTTTGTGCAGGACTAAGTCTTTTGCATTATGTGCAAACTTGCAGCTGTTTTTCACACTTACTTCTTTTCCTTATTTCCTCTGTCTTGCATGTAAACACAAGCAATATAAACTAAATACAGACAGATTCTTCAGCTGTAGACAGCATGCACCCTGAACAGATATGAATGTCTGTCTAAATGGAGCAGTAATGTTCTCTTTGCTGTTACAGTGTTTTCACACTCTTGATAACTGCAAGCAGAAAACCCACATATTGAAGTTGCAATAAAGCCCTTTTATCAAATAAGCTCCTCGCAGTGCCTCTAGTCTGAAAACAGTGAGTAGACTGTAGTCAGACCGGCTGACAAGGGCACCACACACCCACACAAACGCACACAGACAAAAGCATTCTGCCTCAACTTCAGCCAGTCCTCACGGTAATTCAGCTCTTCAAACACCAAACACTATCCTATCACTTTTTTTTGTTCAAATGGATGAAACTGCTCAGTTAGAGGTTTGTCGGTAGTTTAGTTGGAAACTATTGCTGTGACCAGTAGTCCAATTTTTGCTGCTTCCATCTGAATACAAAAACTAACTTTTATTTAGACCCCTATAATATTCACCTAAACTATGCTACCCTACAAAGCCTAACTGCAATGACTGTGACAAAGTGTAAAAAATGGCTGTAAAGTTTTTTCACTGGCAAGATTCTGTAGTTACTGCAATTTTTAAATGTCTTTTTCTCAAAAAGAAATAAAAAAGTTTGGGAATGGTTGCTCATGACTGTGAATGTTCTCATTCATCCAGGTCATTGTAAGCCAAAGAAAGATTAAATCGAAAACAACTGGACTTGTTCAAAAGTCTTTTCTGAAGACGTTTCGCCTCTTATCCAAGAAGCTTCATCAGTTCATGCCTGTCAGACTAGTCAGAGCTAGTCTGCTCATGACCAAACTGAACTCTAAAATTTCTCTAAGATCAAACATCAGACGTTCATGTTTAGTTGAATACAATTTTGACTCAAAATATGGTTACTGCTGTTTGCCTTTGGATGGCATTTGTACTGGTATAGGAAGGGATGGATATCAAAAACTGGTTCCATGTGATTCATTAGCATTGGATGCCACGGAGCAAATCAGTTCCTTCTATTGATGCTGGTATGTTTTGAGCATCACAAAACAGTGACATGAATTTGGTCTACACTGCTAGAAATTTTCAACAAAAATGAGTCATGGTGGAGAGGAAGAAATGGTCTGAGGCATGGCTTCATTTCACAAAGACAAATGACAGCATTGCTAGTTCTACGCTTTGTCCAGGCTCAGGGCAATAAAACGTTCGTAAGCCTTTGCTCCACAGAGAAAATTGATCAGGAATCAATATGGGAACTGATAAAGAATCAGACTGATACGCAGAATTGATAATGGCACTGGTATCAATAGAATCTTATCTATTCCCATCATTAAGTATCAATTAAACACATATTTTCCATTTGCTATACTTACAGACTTAATGGCTGGAAAACTCTAAGAAGTGAATGAAAACATGTCCTGCTCCTGCAGAGAGTGACAGCTGGATTAGCTGAACCTCAAACTCAAACTGAGGGGAGCACCAGTGGTGCATGTTAGTCTTGTTGCTGTCATTGTGACAGTTTTAGTGGTGCATGTTAACAAGGACCTTCTCCCCGAGCTTTGAGCTGATGTAATTTTTTGCAAAGGTCACACCAACCATGTACATGTTTAGAGAAAAACTGTGATATTCATGACTTCACAAAAAAGTGTGTGTTTCCTTCAGGCGCTTATTGTGCTTTTTTTTTTCAACAGTGTATGTTTTGGACTCATTTGACCTTGAGGAAAATTTTAATTATGTATTAGTATCAGTTTCTTTTATAAATGATTTCACTACCTATAATTTGCTGTCAATTACTTTGTTTAGCTGGAGGCCCTCTTAGTTCTCACTGTTTCCCTGCTTTCCCTCTCTGATGTGGATAAGATATTTGATGTAATTTTGTTGGTAACACCCTCCATTGACCATCTGATTATTGGCAATGGGAGGTCGATGACAAACACTAAGTCTGGGCTTACTCAGCCACAGTGGTCACACAATAAGGGGTGGTTGTAGTTCAGCTTGGCCAAAAGCAGATTCTTGCCTGCCAGTCACCAGTAGCCATTAGTTACTTATCCATGTTTGAAGTTGTTGAGTTTATTGGCTTTCTTGTTATGACAATCCATCGGAAAACAAAGAGCAAGTTTCAAGATTTATCTACATTGGATGTAAGCAGATAAAGCGGTTTGGCACTATATTAGGGAGATTAACAAAGCTATAGGTAAGAATATACATATTTAAGTAATGTAACAAATAAAATAAAAATCTATCAAGTAGATCATCATCTTCTCAAAACATCTGGTTCACTCACTGCTAGTCAGATAAACATAAAAAGGGGGAAAGGGGGAAAAAGCCACACTGAAATATGAATATAAAATGCAAACATTTATTAAAATGATTAAATATAATATTTAATATTTAAATACATTTATTGAGCTGAACTAGGTTGGATATTATTTCTCCACTTTTACTGAATAACTAACTCTAGATGTCTGAACTTGAGATAAATATCGTTATCGTTGCTTCAAAGTACATTCAGCAACATGACTGACTGTGGCGAGGCAGTTAAATCACTCAAAAAATGATCAGCTTTTCATTAAGCACAGTTTTTTACACTATTTATGCTTGACGTTCTCTCAGCAATACCCACTCAGTGTATTTCCAGTTTTTAATTACCTCTCTATATTGTAGCTTTCTTTGTTAGTGGTGGAGTCTGGCTCTCCTGTGCAGGATCAGATCTAAAGAAATCCAGATCAACCAGGACTGAAATCTTATATTATTTGTGAAAACAAAACAGTATTTGTGGAAGTGAAAAGGTACAATATTATGCTGAAATCATAATTCAGGACGATGTATTATTAAACAGTACTTTCCACAATATTTCTGCACACATAATTGCATTAACATAAAGAAAATAAAACTGGATGCCAGTGAGCAATGGCTTGATGCTGGTTCGGTGTTAAAGCAATTTCAGTTAAAGCTTCCAGCAGCTTCCAACTCTCTTGCAAGCGTGCACACACACACACACACACACACACACACACACACACACACACACACACACACTCACATATTCAAACTCACAGATGTGTCAGTGTCAGCAGAATGCAGTTTTATAATCAATTTGGACTTGGGGGTGGAGTGGGTTGATGTTCCTTACTGCAAAGTAAATCCCAAAGTGACTGTTGCTCAAATAGTGCAAGCAGGGCAATCAATTTCACCAGTCCGACCACTGGAGAGCTGGCTGTTGTGAAAAATATGAGTTCAGGCAGAGAGCGACAGTTTCCTTGTGTTCCCGCAGAGTGGGCTGCACTTAGTTCTGCCTGTCCTCATGCAGATCTCCATTTTGGCTTCACACCGTTTTTCTGGGACTAAATCATATGATGATCCAGCTGCATTTACTCAATTTATTCCAAAGTGCTCCTGATGAGAAAATTAATATTCATTGGTGGTAAAAAAAAAAAGAAAAAGAAGAAAAAGAATAAGAGTTCCCTGACACTAAATATTTGAAGTTGGGCTATATGAGGAACTTATCAATAGTTTGGAGAAGCAGAGAGGGGCACCAGCATGGAATTCAAGCATTGTAAAAATATCCATCAGTTTAAGTCTATTTAGAATATTTTCACCACTTAACATTGCCATCAGACAACCTTTCCTGACAGGAAACCACTATGAAACAAACCAAAAATTGCTCTCACCAAAGCAATCAATTTCCATCTGCAAAATCAGTAATTTTACCTCACAGAACACAGGAGTTGCTTGACTACCACCACCTTGATCTGTTCCTTTGTTGTGCATTTTCCTGTCAAAAAAGGCTATCTTAAACTGATATTATGTGGGCCTTTTTTGGATGGCTTAAAAACCTTTTGTTGCCGTCCATGTCTACAGCTTTTCACTGCTTAGCATCAGTGCTAGTGCCTCTCTCTGCTTCTCTGACTGGCACTTACTGTAGCTAACACACTGACTATCAATAAGTACCTCATAGAACCCTGCATCAAATAATCTGAACTACCCCTTTAAGATATCTATTCTAAAAAAGTCACCGTTGTCTTAAAGAACCCTTTTCGATGTGTTCCCTTATATTATGTTGGATTGGAAAGTGAAATAAATGAGGAATCTTATGAGGAAGCTTTTATGACTTTCCAGGGAACCCAATAATATAAGGTACAAGCAAATTATTCATGTTATTTTAGAGATGATGTTGGCAGGTAAACTCAAAGGACCATGTTTGGAAATTACAAATGTACTCAGGAAAGATCATTTATCCCCTATGCAGTGATGCATTTCTGAGCAACATCCACCCCTTCCAATAAAGTTATGTGCTTTAACAGGATGTGCCAATTTGATGTAGATTCATCAAAGTCATTTGTATTCCTTTCAGGTCCTCCTCTGGTTTTACTGGCAATCTCATAAATGTGATTTTCTGAAATTGTAGGCTGCTTTAACAGTGTGGGCATCAGGTTTTTAATCTGGCTTAAAAGCCCATTAAAATCCATGAATCAGTTGGCACGATAAGGAACTGTGGAGGACATTGTCGCCTTTCCCCCTTTAAGAACTGTGTAATTACTTCTCTCATGTTTTATATAGATTAATGAGGACACAATTTTCTGGGAATCGTTGCCGAGCTATATCTCATCCATAGAGATGAGGGCAAATATCACCTTTGTTGGCTAAAATCTTTGTTTCTCTAAGAGCTTGTGACTTTAGGAAGTTATTTTTAGATTGTCGACTGTGTATTTAGTAATTTACTGCAGTAGAGGTTTTACAGGTTTCAAGGACCTCACAAAGCCGGCTGTGTGCCCCACAAGGACTACAAGTTTAGTCCTAAATAGGAACCCAAATGGGGTCCATAAATCTGTCCATCAGGCCATCATGGCTCCATGTCTGTCTGCCCAGGTTGATCACTAAAGGGACCAAGGTAGATTCGAGCATAGACTCAAGAAAGGCACAATAAATACCTACTTGGGGACTGAAGGTTATTCCTCATGGGTAATATTAACATGTAGTCCTCCTTCCTTATTCTCACAGTAAGGAGCCCATCTGGGGCCTGAGGATGATTCCTCATGGACGCCCCTATAGTTGCCCACCTCTGTGATCCACGTGGTTAGAGGGACTATATGGAGCTGATGATCAAATTTTTTTGGTTGCCCAAATTAGCCCCAAACCACTGACCCCTGGGATGCACATGTGGACATATTTGCTGATCAATATATGACTGTGCAGCACATGTTTCTTCCCTGACGTACACTGGGTGTTAAATCAAACTGAAAGGTTCCCTATATTCAGTGTTTCTAACAATATGCACAAATGTGTGTATCCTTGAGGTCTGTAGCTGTAGCTTCCCAGACTCCCTGTTCTGGTCCTCTGCACACCTGTCTGCAATCAGCTCATCATCACTCCCAGTCTGCTCACCTGCCACTCGTCAGCTCGTTAGCTTGCAGTATTTCCACCCCGACACTGCAAACCTCTTGTGTCAGATTGAAGATTACGTAACCAGTTAGTTTTTGCTATATGTTTTGAGCCCTTGTATCAGTGTTGCTTCTTCAAGTTTTACTTTTTGTAATTTGGTGACCAGCTAAGCTCTCAGTGCCTCATCCACCTCGTTTGGTCAAGTTTGCTGTTTTGCTTCCACCCTGCTGCTCTGGATCCCAGTTCACTCAGATGCTCATCGTGCTCACCTTCAACTTGACGAAACCTTTTGAGAGAAAGTGTTTTGTTATTCTACCTCTGATAGCAAATGATGACAAAAGAGATGCACAACCATTAATTACATCTAATAATCAGCAGATCATTCAGACTTTCTAATTGAGCTGCATGTCTTTTGAAGTGGGAGGAAACTGGAGCACCCAGAGTAAACGCACACAACAGCACAAAAAGAACAACGCCACAGAGGAAAGGCTGAGATCACAGATCCAATCTTAAATCCTTCTACCTGTGAGCCTCTGCACTGCCCCCACCATTTAAAAAAGGGCTGCCTTCTTTAAAATTAAAAAACTATATATATATATCAGGGTAGTTTCATTGAGAGTGCTCCTGAGCAAAGACATACATAGATGCCACATTGGCCTTAGGATCCTACATTAAATTTCGTTATGTCAACACTGAGATGGTAATAAATGGGGCACTGTGGCTTTTCATGATAAAAGGTACTGTCACATTTCTCAATCAACATTAGTTAGAGAAAAACAAAAATTTTCTTACTCCACGTTGATCATAAACCTTTGACTATAACACCACTCACTAAGACTGGTTGAGAAATAAACATTATATCCACAGGACAGTCTTGACCTTTCCGTGATGTTGACATAATGCAGCAACAGGCCAAAGCGGTCAGTGCAGTGTCTGTGTGATATGTTTGTGCTCCCAGCCTCCTGAAACACCCCCGATCACATTCACACAGGTAAACATTTACTCCACCACTGAAGCAGTGTATCAAAACTGGTGGGGTGGATCATAAGATCCAAACGAGTTTTAAGTTGCTTGCTGGTAATTGTAGTTGGTTTAATGTCATTTCAATCTTTTTATTTTGTTTTAGACAAAATTTAATCAGTGGAACTTGGTTTGATTTTTAGTCTGATTTTAGTCAGTGTCAGTGCTGACAACTGTCAATAACAGCCTTGTCACACCACATATTAAGAGGAAATAAAATAGTCTGAGCGGGACACCTAACTTTGTGTCATTGCATCAGTATTGGTGTTCAAACAATGATAATGTTCATTACCTGACAAAACAGACATTTTTATATATTACTGACATGCTTAATTCAGCATCATGTTTCACTCACTAGAGTTCCAATTTAATCTATAAGCATTTATAAGAATGTGTAAATTGTATAGCTAGGGCAGACGAGCATCATCTGGAAAACATCATATTGCTAAAATTAATACCAAATGATGTTAAATGTTCTCAGAATGGATTAGTGTGCGTCTATGAGTTGTAAGAAATCATAAATGACTCTCTAGAAGGAGTAGGCTAGATGTTTACCGTATGCTCGGCTCCAATAAATTCAACAATTAACAGAGCAAGTCAAGCTAATCATTAATGCAGCATGGAATAAAAGGACATCAACTAATACTGACATTGACCTAATCAGGTCTGTTCAGAATTGTAGTTTTCTCAGTGAAGGTCAATCTAGTGCCCCGTTTACACGTACACGGTTATTTTCAGAAACGGAGAAATATCCCTTCATTTGCACCCTTCGTTTACACGCAAACGGAGAATTCGCCTCTGAAAACGATGCTTTTCAAAAACTCCGCCCAAAGTGGAGATCTTGGAAAACTCCGACTGCATGTTTGCATGTAAACAGAGCAAAACGGAGAAAACGCCGGCAGTAGACGTCACAGTATGCGACAGAACTTGCACTCGCGTCAAAAGTGCGACCTATGTTTACATGTTGCTATGGTGATCATGGATCATGGATGCTGTTTTCGGGATTCTGATAACGTGGGCTTCAGCTTCTCGTTACACTGCCACCTACAGTTTTGGAATGTCCTAGCAGCAGACATACACGGGTTCGTGTAAACGCAAAGTTTTCTGAAAAAGGATACGTGTGCACGGAATTATTTTTGAAAACGGAGAGGGTGAAATGTCCTTGTCAAAATGAAGCAGAACTCCAGAATTCATCGTGTCGCACAGCAAAAGTTTAGAATGGTATATTTAGACACATGCATACACACACAAGCACACACATTAATATGCCTCACCCCAAATGTTCTCGGTGGCAGACAATGTGCTATTAGATATATGTTCATTTAAAAAAAAAATTATGCTTCTAAAAAGTTGCACATAAAGATAGAATTTGTGTGCATTGACCAAACAACTACAGTACATTATAGTACAGTAAAATATCTTGTCATTCTTACCATTGCTTTCCATATTATGCAATATACGTTATTGATTAGAGAGTTTGTGTTTGGTATATGTATATGCTCGCATGCATGCATTCTTTTGCATCCGGCCAGTTGGGGCCACAAGTAATCAACAACTGCTAGGCTGAGAGAAGGCTGACCTACTAATAATGTTGGGGAGCAAATTAAAAAAAAATTGCAGTTGCAGTTATTGAGAAAAAATATTGATTACAAAGGGGTTATATCAAATAGTCTTTTCAGGTTGTCTGTTGCAGATCTGCACTCTGCTAATATACTCTACTAATTGAAATATTTTTTTTCAGGTTTTTATATTTTTAAATTACATATTGTTAACATTCAGTCCTCTTCTTACTTGCTGCCTTTGTCGGCATATTACCACCATCAACTATTGATCAAAATAATGTGAAACTGGTGTGTGCGTCCTCATGTTTGTGCACAATAGGGACCCAGTTAAAAGCGTTAGTAGTAGTAGATGAAAACTCCACAACCTTCCTTTAAATGGTTGAAACTTTAATGTGTTATTGAAGGAGTACATTAATTTAAAAAAAAAAAATTACAACTAATAGCATTTACCTAAATCTAATCTGTATCTATTTATTTGGTGCACTTACATTATTATATAATATTTATATTATATAACAATAATGTGCTTCAAAGCAGCACCCTCAGTCAATTTCAAGACCTCTGCTACGCAACCTTTTCAGAGCTGTTGTAAAACATGCGAATCCATGCCAATAAGCCAAAGTACACCTGTTGAAACCGACCGGTCTGGCCAAAATCCGCCTCTTCAAAGCACCCAGAGAAAAAGCTGGACTTGTCCTTCATTCAGCAGCCTCCACGCTTGGTGCACCACTCAGGCCCACGCACACCTGTTCAAAGTGCTGGTCTCCTCTTCCTGTCATCTACTTTGTGATTCATATCAAATGGATGCATGGCTAATGTACAAACTGTTGGCTTGCTGTTTGATTCTGCATATTATCTGGATATGATCCACAACCTGCAAATGATGACAGCTCTCAGCATGTGTGTGTGTATGTGTGATATGTACTGAGACAGACTCTGATTGTCCCTTTGCTCCAAACACAGTTATTAATGAGGCAAGACAGTCATCTTTTACACCATCTGTTTCCTCAGTGCTGATGGAACGGCGTTCAGTGATTCCTCTCTGTCAAACTATGCAGCTTCACAGTCTCTTGCCTCCTATGAACCACTGTGTCGTGGTGTTGTCAGAGAAAACCAAAGCCTCCATCGGCAGCTCCAGCCCAGAGAATTTGTCATTCCTGTCCTCTTTATTTAATCATATTTTTTGCCTGGCCGTCATCATATTTTTTTCCTGCCAACTTCTTCCTTTATTTCAAATCTTCGGTTACACTGCAGAATATGATACAGAGAGTTTCCAAAGATTGCACAGAGCAAATCAGGCAGTAAATGATAATCAGAGGGTAGGCACAGATATTTTTTCAAGGGGATTATTATAATATACTCACATGTCTTGTGTATTCATAGAAAGAGTTATTGGTGGTTGTAATCATTTCCATCCTCTCCATACTGGCCTTGAAGAGACCTATCCATATCTTTGTCAAATTTTTTTCTTTTAAAGTTAGTTAATAGCTAATTTGAGGGAGTCATCAGTCTGAGTTGGGCAAGTTGGTGAAACTTTGCGACGAGGCAGGTCACCATTATTTCCTGCTGAATGGACAAGCCAAAACCAAGCAGTACCGACCAGAGCATGGAGCTGGTGGGTACTGTGCATGCTTTGGCTGCAAAAAAACAAGATGCCATTTCCCATGTTGCCAAACTCGAGGCCTCAAAACGGAAGTCCACAAACGAATGGGTGATGTAACAATTGGTTCACACTTGGATGGATTAGGAAAGAATCTCTTCACAACCAGTATGGAGAAGAGGAATCACAAAGCTACGGTAATAATTCTTATAAATATGCCTGACTGTATGGCATGTGAGTGCCGTATTAAAACAAACTTGACAAAATTCAAACCTATCCTATTCAAACCTAAATGGTTCCTGAACTCTGAATCAAGGACTAGACTATAAGTTACTTGAGAGGTGTGAGATACTAAAACATTGTGTAATGATTAGATACTGTGAATCATTCAGCCTATTGATTCCCGAATAAGTCTGAATCAGCTGCTGAGTGGTCACAAACCAGCACTCCTAATTTTGTGCACCCCCAAGTACAACGGTGCATCGTAGTGAGTAGGTAATGCTGCTTCATCACCTCTTGATTACATTACCATTTTTATGTCTTCTCAAGTAAAGTAAGGCATCATCTTATCAAACTGATAATCAGCATTTCCTATCTCACAGCCACAGCTCCTTAATGACAAACCAAAGACAGCAAAATACTTGTAATCAGTTTGTGATTTATCTATCTCTTACTCTTCTTTTTCAATTTCTGCTCCTATTTCCATGCCCCTATCATCCTCTCTGCCTCAGCTTTTCTCTCTCTATTTATCTCATGTCTCTTTTAGCTGACTCATCTGTCTCTCCACCTTACTCTTTGTCACCCTTTCTCATTTTTTCCCCTCTTTTCTCTCCTCCCTTTTGCTCTTTCTCTCTTTCTGTCTCTTTGTTTTTCCCTCGATCAGTGTTATCACACGGCCTCACTGATGTAAACTGACATGTGAAATAAAGCTAATTGGAGGGTCTGGCACTACTTAATTCCATCTGACAAAAAATCCATTTCTCCCTTCCCCCCGCTCTATGCAACATTCATCAACTCAGAAACAGACTTGTTGCTTGAGGTATTGTAAAGATCAATCATAAGTGAGTCATGAGCTTCCTTTTTCAAAAGGAGAATGACAGTTTATTTCCTACAGTGTTTTTGAGACTCAGACCACATTGAATTTGACATGTGTGACAGATGGCCCAGAGTAACTTTTTTATTGACGTGGGTAGAGTAAAAATAAACCATTTTATTTGTGGTTATACTGAAAGTGTTGACTCCCTGTGTGTACTTTTCCCATATGTTGTTGTGTTGCAAACTCTATCTTTTGGAACAGAGAGAACAACAACCTTAAAGGTGTCCTGTGAAGTTTAGTTTTTATATAAACAAACACATTTTTTGGTAACATTTAGTGTCACTCTTTAGTTTTACTCATCAAAGCACATTGTGTGTTTTCTTGAGGTCTAAACCTGTTGAATGCAATTCCTTCCTCAGAAAACAGTTGCAAAGCAGCAGAGTTTCTGAACATTTTGAATCCTGCATTGTTTACATTTATGTTTACTAGCTGTTTGCTTGCTGCACTTTTTTGATGTTACCACCATCTGTAGTGTAATTGTGTGAAAACATTGTCAGAAATGTGTAATGTGGCAGACGTTTAGCTCAGTGGGTAGAGTGTCCGACCCATGTATGGAGGCTGTAGTCCTCTGCAGCGGTCGCTGGTTCGACTCTCGCCTTCGACCCTTTGCTGCTTGTTATCCCCCCTCTCTCTGCCCTGTTTCCTGTCTCCTCTTCAGCTGTCACTATCAATAAAGGCACAAATGGCCAAAAAAATAACTTAAAAAAAAAAAAGAAATGTGTATTGTCTCACCAAAGTGCTCCTTCAAGTGCATTTGAACGTACCAGTGAATAAACAAAACAGTGATTCATTCATCATTTCTCCATAGCTCTACTAGTGATCAAAGACACCAAATAAGTGAAAGAGTGCAGGTATTTTGATTTGTGGACCCCCTTTTGTCTTCAGAACTCCCTTAATTCTTCATGGCATATATTCAACAAGGTGCTGGAAACATTCCTCAGAGATTTTGATCCATACTGACTGACATGGTAGCATCACACAGTTGCTGCAGATTTTTCGGCTGCACATCCATGATGCGAATCTCCCGTTCCACCACATCCCAAAGATGTACTATTGGATTGAGATCTGGTGACTGTGGGGGCCACTGGAGTACAGTGAACTCATTATCATGTTCAAGAAACCAGTTTTATATGATTTAAGTTTTGTGACATGTCTGCTTTATCTGCTTCAAGGTCTAACATGTTGTGAGTTCAGAGATGGTTTTCTGCATACCTTGGTTGTAACGAGTGGTTATTTGAGTTACTGTTGCCTTTCTATCATCACAAACCCGTCTGGTCATTCTCCTCTGACCTCTGGCATCAACAAGGCATTTTCTCCCCTAGAACTGCTGCTCACTGGATATTTTCTCTTTTTCGGACCATTCTCTGTGAACCCTAGAGATGGTTGTACTTGAAAATCCCAGCAAATCAGCAGTAGATCAATATTCAGACCAGCCTGTCTGGCACCAACAAGCATGCCACATTCAAAGTCACTTAAATCACCTTTCTTCCCCATTCTGATGCTCGGTTTGAACTTCAGCAGGTTGTCTTGAGCATGTCTACGTGCCTAATGCATTGAGCTGCTACCATGTGATCGGTTGATTAGATATTTGCGTTGATGAGCCGTTGAACAGATGTACCTGATGAAGTGGCTGGTGAGTGTATATTAGGTACTGTACTTACTTTATACTTTACTTGAGTTCCATTTTATCAAACTTTGTGCTTCTGCACTACATCCCACAAAGCTGAAAAAAGGCTGTGTTCTGACTTTTTCCGAAATACTGTACATGGTTCTCACTGGACAGTGACGCTACAGTCATTTGATGATCTTATAGACCATGATGCATTGCTGTAAATCAGTCTTAATCGAGGGGGTGGCACTATACAAATCATTAGCAGCAGATGGCAAGCCCAGAGGAGAAGCCGGATCTAGCTAGTTACTGTAATTACCCAACAAAACAGAGAAACCAGGTGCAGCTACATAGAGGTAGGGGTGGGAGTGTGAGGTGTGTATAGAGGGCGGGGACCATTTACATATCCATGAACTCTTTAATATTAAATGAAGGCAAGGCAAGGAAAGGTATTTGAACTTTTTTGGCACAAAAAAACCCAAATGAGAGAGAATTGACTACTTTTTGCATTTATTACATCTATTAATTTCTCAAAATTGACATCTTGTTAGCCATCACCTTTACATAGCCAATATTACACTGTAACAAGAGCAACTTACTTGAAGTAATTAGCTGGTAAGTTGCTGTAAACACATTTCACAGTGTGATAACTGTAAATCTAATTGTACCACAGTATTGTAATTGTTATTGCAGTAATAATCAGCATGCAGTGGTGGACAGTAACAAAATACATTTACTTGAGTACGGTACTGTACACAGTTTGAAATGTAGTTACCTACATCCATCTTTTTAGACATGTTTTCTTATATTATTCCAGTCTACTGACCTACTTTTTCTGTTCTTTCAGTTGATCTGTGCTGCAGACTGTCGTCACCAAGTTGGAGGTGAAATTGTCTGACTCAGTTCATCGCACCAGAATCTCTCGGGCCTCCTCTCTTTTTCAGCAGTTGTCACAGGTAGGCCGTTTTTTATCCCTTTTTTAAATCCCTTTATGAAACACAGGGTAATGACATTATTTTCAAGCCCTTATGTGCATTCTGTGTATAGTCAATCTTTATTTCTTAATTCAGGTTTATTATATGCATGTCTTTTTCTTTATTTGCAGTTTTTAATGTATAAAAAATACTGTTTAAAGTTTATGGTTTCATTGCGTTGATATCGTTGGGGCAAAAAAGTGAAATATAATGCCTCCATTACTTGTCACAAATGTTAACCAACATGGCGTGGAATTTTGATGTCTCACCATGAAACACAAAACACAGGAAGTTACGTTTTACTTGGTCGAATCTGCCTCAAACTTCCCATGTTCAATAGCAGTCCAGGCCTGAACATATGATATGAGTTTTGTCAATGGGAGTGGCCAAATGGGATGGTCACGCCCTCTATAGTCCAGCCACGGGGGCATGTTTCACGGACATGAACCAAAATTAGTATGCACATGTATCATGACCAGACCAGATGTACAAAAGTCTCTTGGATATAGACTAAACCCAACAGGAAGTCAGCCAGTTTGAATTTCATGTCAATGTTGGTGTTTTGCACACATCAACCCCTCCATGCCTCCTGTGGCCGACCGGTGGCTGTTGGGTGCCCATCCTCAGTGCCTCCTGTGGCTAGCCGACAGCTGTTGGGCACCCAACCTCACAATGCTTTTCAATGAGATGATTAAATGAATGAAAGAGGGAGGCTTAGTTTGTATGCTCAAACATCTCTGCCACCGTGGAAAACTTTGATCATGACTGCTTCTTTCTGTCAAAATACTTTTTTTTTTTCAGACTATACTGAGCTGTATGACTCATAAACAGACACTTACTCATTCAGAGAACATTCAGCATTAATTTTAACTCTGATTACTGTGAAATGCCCAAACTAAAACACTTCATTTAAAAGTTCAATGAACTGAAATAAAATACAGTATTTTGGTACTGTGATTCGATTTACAGCAATCATAATGTGTAATGCATTTACAGCAACTTACCAGCTAATTGCTGCCAGTGAGTTACTGTAAATTTTACAGCATTCAGCACAGAAGAGTAATTGTCTCAGACTGATGACACTGCAACTCATGATTATACAGTAAATAGAAGCTGACAATATCTCCAACAATCAAAGAGCCCCAAATTACATGTAATGTGTCCAAATATGTCATTAGCAATGTTTGCACTGCCACTAGAAGATTTTATTTTATTAATTTATTTTAATTTTGCATTTGTTAAAACAACTGATGCTGTTGTTTTTCTTGCAGAGACATTTATCAAAATAACATATTTCTTGTTGTCAGTGAGAAAATAGTTAAAAATTACCAGCGCCTTGACAAAATGTTTTCTGTATGAAGGACAGCTTATCCAAAAAGCAAAAAAACAAATTATTACTTAGTGTTCGTCAGTGTTAATGCTGTTAATCAAGAGCTTTGGACTGAGAGAAACAGAAATACTTTGCAGAGAAGTATCCAAAAAGACAGATCCCTGCAATAGAACTTTATGACAGAACAGGAGTGCAAAAATCAGGGACAAAAGTCTCAAAAGTTTTCTTTTTTCTTAAGACAAGTGAAAAACATCTTCACACAAGATAAAAAAAAATTCTTGAAACATTTATCTTACCACACTGGTAGATTTTATTTATTCATCATCATTATTGTAATTTTTAAGAAAATTACATTTTGGACAAAAAACTAATGAGGGACATTCTGCCCCCATAAAAGGCAAGTAAAATTTTGAATATAGGACTTCCATTTGAAGCAGAGTATTTTTAAATTGTGGTTTAATCACTTTTAAGGATCTGACTACTTCTTCAATTACTGTTCCTGAATCCTGAGCTAATGTTCATGCATTTCTGTCACCACCAATGAGAACCTCTTACCACCATATGCCAAATAATCTGAACTATCCCTTTACCATATTAATGTTTACCCCTTTGACCTCAACTTTCAAGTTTATTCTCTGGAAATCGATGGGAAAAAATTATTCCTGTAATCAGAGCAACGGCACTTCCAAGCTCCATTTAGCATGTCATTTTGTCATCCACCATTGTATAATCCTTCTATATCTCCACGGAGTGGGCCAGGGCAGTGAATTAATAACACTCTCTGAAGGCTGCGGCTCAAACCTCTCTCAAAAATGAGGTCTGACAAAGTCTCAGCTCTAATTGTATAAGCATTGCCACTTTTTGTGCGCTTCCAGGCACATCAGTGGAAGTGATGCTTGCAAGAGCTGCCCTCTTGGCCCCGGTGCTGCTGTCATATCTCTGCCCTGCCAGCTACCCCCTCGGCAGGAAATCAAATACACTTAATGGAGAGAGGAAACATTACGACTGTAATCGAACCTGGAACGAGATAAGTGTGTCACCAATCACCACCTTCCTGCATATCGCTACTGTGGTGGAAAAGCCTTTTATGGTAAGTCCAGTGTCAGCGGTCTTCATGATTTTACTTGAATGGTGGGACGACATGGTGGTTTATGGGCTGAACGTGTTCAATGACCTTCAGGCACATGTGACCCATAATAGAATTTCATTAATGCACAGCAGGGAAATCTCAACATTTAGAAAAGTGAACCTGTTAAAAGTACAAGGTTTTAAAGAAACAGTAAGGCAGTTATCCATCTAGATTGTTGTGGTGTGAGTTGCCAAATTTTGGAGATATTGGTCTTCTCTTGAATACATTGCAACTAAATGGCACTCAGGTTATGATGCTCAAAATGCCAAAAATTTAGGGGTGTAACAATACATGTATTTGTACTGAACCGTTTCGGTACGCGACGTTCGGTTCGGTACAGGGCTGTGCACGGGTGAGTTCACGGGCCGGATTTTTTTTTTTTTTATTTTTTTGGCTCACGGGCCGGAAGTTGCGTGTGTTTACGTTCCACCGCTAACATGTGCAGCTACACGTGCAGCTACACCTGTAGCCCGTGCGCATGATGGCTACTGCTAGTAGTAAACCGGAGCTTGAAGACCCTCCCCTGTCGCTAAAGTCTCCTGCTTGGGAACACTTTGGCTTCCTGGTTAAATATTGCAACGGAGAGAGACAGGTGGATAAAACGAGGGCGGTGTGCCGACACTGATCAGCTGAGATCGGGTATGTCTCCGGCAACACAACAAACATGCTAACTCACCTAAAACGGCACCACCCAATATCACCGCTACAAGAAGAAAAACCAACATAGTGCAAACGCAGCTGACCTCGGCATTCAAGCAGCCTCTCCCTGGCAATTCAGATCGGGCCAAAGCTATAACAAGAGCCATTGGAATTTTTATAGCAGCGGATCTAAGACCATATTCAGTTGTTGAAAATCCTGGTTTTAAACACATGCTCAAGGTGATTGAGCCCCGGTATGAAGTACACCCAAATGAACAATAAGAAAATTTAGGTTTTGCATTTTGTTCCCATACTGTATCGAAAATGAACCGATCTGTGACCTCAAAACCGAGGTACGTATCGAACCGAGATTTTTTTGTATCGTTACACCCCTACAAAAATTAATTAGGAAAATTCAACATCAGTGTCATGACCTGGTTACTACTACTGTAAAAAAGAAAGTAGTTCAGCTAAATTCTGCTGCACAAAGAAAGTAGTTCCAATGTTGAAAGAAAGTAGTTTTGGTAGATTGTACTGCAGAATAAAAGTAGTTCTCACACAAAACTGCTCACAACAAGGTCTGTGGATCATCTCGACTGACTGGATTGATTTCTAGAAAGGAACATTGCTTTTGAGTTTTTCAAATATATTTTTTGGCACTTGAGCGCCGTAGGCTGAGTGCCTTTTAAACCCCATTATATCCAGCAGACGACTCTACATCTGACATTTCCAAAACTCAGCGACTCACCAAAGCAATCTAAATGGATAAACAGCACTACAGGCCAAAGGATAGATATGTATTTTTGATTTTGGGGTCATCTGTTCCTTTGATACCCCAGTAGCTAGAACAGTGTGGAAATACAGAAAATGTAGAGAAACTCTTATCACCTAACACAGGCTTTGTATTCTAGTGTTTCGCATATTTGTATCACTTACACGGTCACTTGGACACACACACACACACACACACACACACATATTGAGCCACACGTCCATCTACTGATGGCCCAAACAGCTCCTGCTGGGCTACAGAGTGCACGGCCAGTGGATCAAGTTCTCGCTTTGATTGAGGTCAGTGTTCCTGAGAGCAGAGGCGTAGTGGTGCTGGGCTCACCGCAGTCCAGCTC
>JAJHUR010139712.1:785-13008 GCA_027495735.1 Lutjanus campechanus
GCTCCCCTAGCGTGGACTGGGAGAAGGAGTTTCTGTGGCTAAAATATGATGCTACCAAGCAGATGCTCTTTTGTACGTATTGCCAGGCAGCACCGCAGAAAATCAAAAAGGACAATCCTTATGTGCTGGGAAATAAAATACTAAAAAAAGACAACGTCCAGAAACACAGCATGAACTGCATTAATTGTGTTCTGTAGAGGTTATGGTTATTTCTAGTGTGTGCTACAACTCACTGGCCCTGTGCTACATAACTGTCAGCCTCTGTAGCACCAGTGCTAGGTGCTGAAAAAGTTAACGTACAGCCCTGGTTTAGCAAACCTTTTATTTCAAACCAGGCTGCTGTACTCACAAGCTTTTAACAAATAAAAATAAATAATGGCATAAAAAACCCTTAACAAAAGCAGAGCTCAAAGCAACAACAACAACAACAACAACAACAACAAAAATGCATTCAACAAGAATCCCTGAGAAAGACATTTCAGTGTTGCCAACTCCTCAGTAAGGAAAGTAGCTATTGGCTGTCCTAAAAGTCGCTAGAAGTCGCTAAATGAGCCATTGCCTAATTTGCATAATTCACATTTGCATGTAATTGTAATGGACGCTGTAGGAGAGAGGAATAAGTTATTTGATACACATCAGAGGGTTAATATCTCATTTCATGAAACCGTCTATACAAAAAGTTGTTAAAAATGTTATAGTTATGGCAAAAAATGCTCATGTTTTACTATGACTTGTAGCCTCCTAAGTGGAGCATAAGGTTAGAAACTAAAGCAAACTTAAGAAAACTAAACAAACACCCTTTGATAAGATTCGATATTAGTGTGACAGTGAAGAAACATTCACATTTACATCCCGCTCTGTAAGCCAGGACAGGATCAGGATCATGCGCGATTCATTTGCAGCCTGGACACGGAGTGGTGTGGGTCTCCTCTCTGCAGCTGGGACTGCTGCGCGAGGCTACTGTGAGACTGCCCGCCTGTGAGTGCTTTGGGACGGGGAGGGGCTCACGGCAGCACCCGCTGCTTGTTGAGGACAGTAACTGCAGAACGATACGTGATTTCACGTCAGAGTCTCCAAAACACCAGAAAAGTCTCCAATAACACCAGAAAAAATAGCTAGATTTGTCGCTAATCGCTTTGGACAAAAAAAGTCACCAAGAGGATTTGGAAAGTCGCCAGATTTAGCGAGAAAGTCGCCAAGTTAACAACACTGCTCCTGATACTAAAACACGCATGTGCGCAGGAGAGTTTTCTGGATGGGCGGGGGGAGCGTGCTGCTTGCTGTGACAGGAGCACCAAGAGAGAGAGAAAGAAGCGAGACTCCAAAGAGAATTATATACCGACGTCTTAAAACATTTACGTGACAATTTGTACTCGATGGTCGCGATATAGTAATTTCATACATCTCATGTGGAGCAAGCCGCGATATATCAAGTATATTCGATATATCGCCCACCCCTAATGGGATGGGTCACGTTTGTCATGACACAGAGATAAAAACCAAGTGTACCAACAGTACAGGCATCTGAAAGAATCTTTTTTTTTTCCACACTGAGTACTTTTGATAATTTAAGCACATATTACTGATATACTTCTACAGTACAAGTGCAATTTTGAAAGCACAATTTACTTGTAATGGACTATTTTATACTGTGGTAATACTACTTTTACTTAAGTAAAAGATCTGAGTACTAGCCTACTTCCATGCACCACTGCCTACAAGCACATTTAAAATTATTTCATTTCTGTTGTTAACAAAAACCAAAGTGTAAAAGTGACATTTTGTGGTTACACATATGTGGGACTACTACCAGATGCACTGACTTGCTGAAGTCTTCAAGGAAACATGGGTGGATGAAATAAATGAACAATGACGTGTTAATTACTGAGCTCTTTCTCAAAAGGTTTCTCATTATTTTAAGATTCTAAGTCATTAATCTGAAACGTTTTTTTTTCCATAACATTTGCAGACATGGGCTTCCATATGTATATGAATATGCATTTCTATTGCAATTTATAACGATATTATAATGGAAGTACAATTGACAAGCTCTTGAAATTGAAACCCTCGTTTTTAATTATTTTATACACGTAAAAATAAAGAAAAATATTTCAACAAAACACATATAGTAGCCTGTAGATGGTCCGCTCTGAATGGAGTGAATGTGGAGTTTGGCAGGGACTGACGTTACACTCCCAGCCTGCAGTGATGCGTGGGTCAGGGTTTTTTATAACCCGCACCCACCTGACCTGTCAGGGTCGCGATGCACATCAAGCAGGCTGATTCTACAGCTGGAGCAGAGAAGGTGTTACAGTGCTCTTTTTCTCCCCAGCACACAGTAGTGGGAAAGTCTAGGCTATTAAATTAACAGACAAATTCTTCTTCTTCCAGACGTGCTCTTCATTGTTGAATAGCAGCAAAATAAATAACTCATTTATCAAAGAAGCAAACTTTGTGTCTTGCTTTTTCTCTTTCTCCTTCTCTCCCTTTTTCTTCCTTAATATCTTAACAGTGAATTTTAACAGAAAAGTAGCTCACGTGTAGGTCTATACTGTCTTTTTCTAGCCTGATGTTTGGCTGTGCCATGTAGAAAAACAATGGAATCCTTCATTTTCAGATTTAACCCTATTTCTCACACTTTGAACACCTATGAGCCGAGCTGAAAGAGCACACAGGATGTGCTGCAGTGTGCGCTGCTGCAGCTAGTATATGTTTGTGTTTGAGAGAGAAGGAGGCAGAAGGGGCAAAAGGAAGGTAGATGGTAGACTATCGCACACAATCTGGTAATCTGGAAGTCAATAATTTACTCTGATCACTGCTTTGTAAACTGACCCCCACCTGAACCCGTGGCATTTTCCAGGATGTCATCCAGGACCTGCCCCACGGGTAAAACCGTGGGCACCCGCAGGTTGTGTGACGACCCATGCATCACTTTCCCCATCTGCCCCTGATGGTATCTGTCATTTTAGTTAGTTCTTATCACTCTAATGTTTAAGTGTAATTTTTCTGATCAGATTTCACATCATAACTGACAGCTGTGTGCTGCTTGTGATTGAGTTGGTCGGCTGTATGTGCGGAAGCCAGTGGGTACTTGAAAGCACGGCTCGAGCCCTGATCTCTACTGCACAGACTCTGGCTTCAAATGATCTCACCAGCACAAGATGGCAGTGTACCAGGGATATTTTGAACAGTGTGTGGAAGTGGAGATGCGCCGTCCATCTCTATCTATGTCAATGTACTCCTTTATCTCTTGGCAACAAAGCGATTAAGTGTGTTTTCCACAAATTGTCAGACTATTCATTTAAAGTCCTTCTCCATCCATTTACTTGGATTGTATTTAATCCCACCAGGCCTTGTTTTTTTGGGAGGATAATTTAGCTTCAACAATGTATATTTTTGTTCTTGGCAGCCAATGAGTCAATCATGGCAGTCTATTGAAATGTTTTCTCCCCATGGATTTGTGACAAATACCCCCTTCCCAGCTTATGTGGGTGTCCCATTAGAAATAAACAGAAGTGCTTTTGGCTGCCATGTCTCCTTTCCCCTGGTGCCTTTTTAAGTGCTGCCGTGTTATTTTTACATCGCTGTGTGTCAAGGCTTAGACGGATAGGTACTGTATGACTGGCTGTTTGGAGACATGGAGGCAGGTCCCACAGCGATTTGTCTCAGCGATTGTTGGGAAAGTGCGTATGGGGACAGTGGGTGTGAAGATCAAAGTGTGTGTGGGGGAGTGTGTGCATTTCCACATCTGATTTTTATGTGTTCCAGTTTATTGCCAGTGCCAATACGCGCACAGGTGCATGTGTGTATCTGAGCACAGGAATGTATGTTCAGGTTTTTATCCTGTAATATTTTAAAAGAAGCGTACTCCAAGAGAAGAGCCAGATGTAAAGCAGCACTGACAGTGAGGCGAGAGGAACATGAGATGAAATGCAGGGATGAGGGATGTATTTTTGAGAGTAGCAGTGGAGAATATATTTGTTTGAATCAAAGAAACTGGAATACTGTGGTAGCATATGGTGAGTTGCACAGTGAACTAATCAACGGGTGTCTCAAGAGATACCCAACTATATTTGCTAAAGAAGTAGCATATGCCAAATGTATTTGCAGAAATACACAAAAAGGCAAACAAAACAAACAAACAAAATAGAAAGCACGGATGATTTCACAAAAATAATATCAGAAACTTGGCTTCACAAAGTGCAAAGTGACATTATCATGATATGAAAAGGATATTTTCTGATAAATCATATGCATGAAGAATGTCATACACAGCAATTATACTGATGATGATCCTTGGCCTTGGAGATTTACTAATTCCACTGACTGTCTCTATTCAAAAATGGTCTGTGGATGGCCTGCTTTATCTTTCTCCAGCCATCTGTAACCTGTCAGCCACTGCTGTGACTGGAACAGAAATTTGTAGAACAACAAAATAAGATGCCATCATGATGTGTTTCTGCAAAAAGTTGATAAAAAAAATGATATGGAATTATTGCCCATGCACTTTTCCCATAGCCATACCATGCACAAAGAGAGAAATCCTGCAAACAACTTTATGCAGCCCTTTTCACCTTAACATTATTATGTGAATTTGTGGTCACAAGTAGCTCCTCTAAATAAGCATGCCTCTTAAAAGACTACTACAGTGAATTAGCATTTTACTCCTATTATTACTCTAATATTGTCACTCCTTACTTCATTACAAATCCTCATTGCATACATTATACGAGTTTGAGCCATCATGAATGGAAACTGCAACTAAGGTTTGGCCAATGGATGATGCCGTCATCCATCATGATGGCTGATAGTCATCGACCACTGAGCCCTCTTCCATTGTAACATTATGGTTCAAAATCCTACTTTATTAGAGGTAGAGCTGTTGCCTAACTTCAACTTTCGACATATGAGATAGAAAATAAAAAGAAGTTGTCACTGCTGTTCACTGCACTACATCTCAATGTCATGTCTAATATTTTCTTCTTAAACACAACTAAGATGAAGACCCTTTTAGACCCAGCAACGATATCATTGTCCATCGTGATGTTTCACTGTGGAGATTGTCATATGCCAATTAGGTAGACATTGCCCAACCACCTGCAACCTGACTAGCTGGCAGAGACATGGCATTAATTGTAGTTCACATCTACTGCAGTACTCCCAGGACCTCTTAACAGACTTTGATGTGTGAAACTGGTTGGGTTCCTTGGGCCCTTTTCCATACACAGAGCTGGCCTGGATTGACTCACTTTGACTGAGCCTGTCAGCCCAGCACAGCAGGGTTTTGCATTGCCATAACAACAGGGCTAAACGCTAGGAGGTGTATCTTTTACCTGAAGACAAGCTCGAGAGGAGGCTTGAGTCAAGTAGCTGTAAACAAGATAAACCGTTCATATGCGTCTCTAGGACAAATGTGCTATTTCCTTAAATTCTTCTTAATAAAAGTCTATTATTGTTTCATGATTGGAACGTTTTTATTTTGAAGCGGCACAAATAGGAAGTGTTTTAATTCAGGGGTTTCATCAGCAGTAACTTAACACCCCGACACAGCTGAAAACGAATACGAAATGGTGGTTCTGTCTGTGTTTTGAACAGTACAGTATGTATTTTCTTGCAGATTTCTGTGTGTTTACATAAAGGCCCATGTAGGGATGGGCATTGCGGATTAGCTCAAGCTATAAATTCTGTGGGATGTGGCATTGGTCCATGCTGTAAACCTGAAAATAAACATAAGTAAATAAAAACACCCACTGCAATTTCTCAGAGACCAAGGTGAACCCTTCACCCTTCACGCTTTTTCTTTCCAACCAATAGTTTAAAACCCAAATGCATTTAATTAACAGTGATAGCAAACAGGGAAAAGCAGCAGATCCTCAAATTTGAGTAGCTGGAACTAGTGAAGATATGACACTTGACACTTAATAAATGACTTAATGGTGACTCATCAGTCATGAGAATTGCCTCAGTAATTGATTAATTGACTGATAATATCAACACTAATTGAAAGGAGATTTTTACGATACATGACTTCACAAGTGCATCCAGATCCTCCTGTTCTCTGGCTCCTTTACATCTGCATACAGTATGTGTGGCCTGTCAACAGCCGCGACAAAACACTTTCCACCACCACACACTGACTTGGTAATCCCCAATTAGACACAATAATACTATTTAGTGAGCAGCTGTCCCCACAGACACCTGACACACACATAAACACACATACTTGAACACAGCCAAGCACACACAGCAACACGCATGGTAGCATGCGCACACACACGCACACACACATGCGCACATATGGGCTAGCCTGCATGCTCTGCTAGAGCGTGTTAGCTGCCTCACCAGATGCCTGCTGGATAATCTAGGTGCCATAATGTGATGTTCTGCCAGCCAGCGTGTGTGTGTTCATGGGTGTGTGTTTGTGTACTCTTGCCTGCCAAGATGTGGGCTACAAACTTTGTCAATTGGCTTGTTTGCAATTTAAGCACCTTTTGGTTGAAGTTCCTTTTCATGTCTGGGGTCTTTTCTTTTTCACTTCCTCTCATCCTCTCACCTTATATCTCCTTTTTTTCCACCTCTGTTTCTTCACTCTTCACCCATCTCTCATTTGCACTCTTCCCCCAGTCTGGACGTCACCCCAACACCTGTGCCGTCCCTCCCCAGCATGCACTTCATGCCTCCTAGCAGCACATGTGCTGCCTAATGCGCCGTCCATCCTCAGTGATTATTGTCACTAATCTGTTATGTCATACCCAATATCTATTCAGATTGCTTTAGATTGTGCTGATGGCAGGCACTTGATTTAGAGTGGAATGAGTGTAGCACAAAAACAGCATTTGAAAAGAGAATTACATAAAAAAAACGATATAAAGTGTTTGCGTATTGTAGGTGAAGCTATTGTCTAAATTTGTTAAATTTCTGAGAGTTAAAACACTGCTTTGAGTGATTTCCATTATGGCTACTACATATGCATCACACACACATACTCCAGTACACCCACAACTCTGCATAATTTTTGTAACAAGTAGCCACTTATTTACAGCAAATCTACATTTGCCACTTACAGTAACTGGTTTGCTCTGACAGCCCACTGCAGTGCCACAGTCATGGTGCACATTCATCTAAGAGTTCCTCAAGCCACACTCTTGTTTTTAATTTTTTTTATTTCCTCCTCGACTTCTATTGTATTGCTGTTCTCACTTTCTCATAATGTCAAACCCCTATTGCTCTCATTCTCTGTGTTCTTCATGTGAGTGAGTGAGTAATCGCTCAGCCACTAATTCATTCCTAAACTGGATCAGATGTCGTTCATCAGAATTGGGCCGTGCTTTCTGACAAACAGCTCTTTAGAGAGGATTTCTAAATATGCAAATGTATGGAGCCAGAGGATAACAGAAAATGCATTTGAGAGTGTGTGGGTGTGTGTGGCTTTTATTTTACCATCAGTAATGTATAGAAAGACTGGGGTCTTGAACCTGCTTTGCTGAATGCAATGATGTGCAATAACAAACCAGATCTGGACACAATTATAATCAAGGTTACATTTCTGTTTGCATACACAAATGATTATATTTATGAACAGCCATATAATTGATTATTGAGTGTATATATGTCAACTAGGGATGTTCCTGGCGACTAATTTCCCTGTCGATTAAACGCAAAATTTAATTTAGACTAGTCGACTAGTCTAACACTAAGAAAACAGTCAGAAAGCAGTTAAAATTGAGCAGAATTTATTAATTTATAATGTTAAACACTGTCGGAAAAAATACTGTGCGTATTAAGAGCCATTTGAAGCCGTTAATCACAGTCAACAATCGCCAAATCGTACTTTAAATGCCGCTGAAATGTGCGCTATGCGTGCTAAATATGCAGTACAAACCAAACACATTAACGTATAAACATTAGAGCAACTCACAAAATGCTTCAACTTTTCAGACCGAAGAGGATCACGACCTCTGCAGGTAAACGACCCTGACGTTTGCAGCTGATAGCAGCAGCTCCGCCTGCACGTTTGTATCCGTGTCTGTGTTTAATGTGTGCACGTTTCTCCAGTCGAGTGATTATATATCAGCTTATTCTGTCACAGTCTACATTTAAGCAATATCACACGAGAGGGAGTGCTGTGTTTGTAAATATCAGCACTGGTGTGATTCGGTCGTAGGCACGATTAAAACGCTGCCAAACCGCTCTGGTTTTACGAACTGTCATCTGTCCGACTTTGACATAAACATCCGTTGCCTAGGTGATCAGGGCGTACACGCTGGACGAGAGAGGTTGCCGTCTGACAGGGCCGCGGCCCGACTAGTGGCAGGCGGCTGCATGAGGCGACAGATAACCGGCATCGTGCATGAATGAAATATTGATAAATATTTTAAACGACTAGTAATTCCGGTGCCGACTAGTTAGGGAGCGGACGTTTAATCGTATAGTCGACTAATCGCGCGCATCCCTAATGTCAACTGATACTGTTTTAATGTTATGCTTGTCATACCATGTAGAAAAACTGCAGCAATGGCTGCAACTAACAATTATCAGTGTTTCTCAGTGTATCTGATGATTATTTTCAATTCAGCAAGACACCGTTTGGTCTAATAAGAAAACAGTCAGACAATAGTGTTCCCAGAGTTCAGGGTTCAGTTGACTTGTTTTGCCTGATTAACAGTCCAAAATCCAATGACAGTCACATTAATATCATATGTTAGAGAGAAGCAGCAAATAATCATATTCAAAAAGCTTGAACCAGGCAGTATTTGGGCATTTTTCCTTGAAAAAATTATTGAAAATATTAAGGCAATTAATTTTTGGTTGATTGACTAATTGATTAATCATGTACAAACCCCAATTCCAAAAAAACTGTGTGAAACGTGAATAAAAAAAACATAATTCATTGATCTGCTAATACTTTTCAACCTATATTAATTTGAATGTAGTACAAGGACAAATATATTTAATGTTCAAACTGAAACCTGATTGTTTTTTGTAAATATAGACTCACTCTGAATTTGATGCCTCCAACATTGTCCAGAAATGTTGGCATGGGGGCATGTTTATCACAGTGTTACCTCACTTTTTCCCATGACAACACTCAGTAAATGTTTGGGATCTGATGACACTAATTGCTTTAAAAGTTTTGTAAATGACAGTTTTTGCCATTCTTGCTCGATACATGCTCAACAGTAGCACTCCCTAAAGCCCCCAACATTTTCACTGTTGCAGTGTGTAATGTGCAAATACACAGTACAGCAATGGGCCAAAACATTTGCACACTTTAAACAGGAGTTTCCACAAGTACGTATGAGGTGTAGCCAGCCAGTGTGAAAAAGTAACCAGCTAGGGGGGTCTGGGGCATGCCCCCTCAAATGTGATGGTCTGTGACACACTAATGCCACTATTCCAACACTGATCTTTATTATGGTATATTTTAATGAGTTTGGCCTGTCGGCAGTGGGCAGGTAGTTTGCATAACTGGTCAATGGCAAAAAAGCGTCTTGGGTCATTTTAAACTATTAAAATCACAGTGTGAGGCTGAGTCATAGTCTACATTTTTCACACGACATATTGTAGGCCTGTTTCAACACATTTCTCTATCATCATGCTTGTGTCATTCTGAAACTAAGGCCAGTGGTTGTAAAACGTACAGTGGACTGAATTCCAAATTCATGTACATTTTTGTCTTTTATTGTATGTTGTATATTGTATATTGTGTACGATGTAAGAATGTTTTGCATGTACATGGCAGCTGCTATAACTCCCTTGCCCAAGACAAATTTCCCCCAGTGGGACAAATAAAGTTTATTTGATTTGATTTGATTTGATTTGAAATTGTTGGTCAAAACTTTTATTTGAGTCAAAAAATAATATACATGTAATAAAGTAACCGACTGGAATTAAATGAAATCAACTGTTTGGCTGGTAGCTGGCACTTATGGAAAGCTCTGTTTAAAAAAAAAAATCAGCTTTGCTCATGTTTTGTAAGTAAGACAATCCATTCAACATGTCTAATAGGCCTCCAGGATACACACATCACTTTTTAGAGAGTAATGTATAATGTTAAAATAACTTTTCTTACAAGAAAACTCCACAGAGCAGATTGGAAGAAAAAACTTTGACTATAATTATTATCCAAACCGTTGTAAATGTCCATTAGAAATGAACTTCTGGTTCAGCTTTGACCTATCACACTTTCTGTAGTTGAATGTGCAAAAAGTTTTCCTGTGCAGTGATTGATTATGAATAACATTTCTGGGGAGCTCACTTTTGGTCTGACTTGCGAATCCAGTGGTTTAGAAAATCTGTTTCAACTGTTGGCTTGTTAACAAGCTGTCTGATCATCTGCCTGCTTGCCGTTCTTTGTTACTGTGTTTCCAGATCTCAGCAATTCATTTAGTGAGAACCATTCTGATATAACTGCAAGAAATTATGTCGAGAGCTGCAAGTTACTTACCAAAGCTGTAATAAATCTAGAATTATCCTTTAAATATCTACAGCAGAATAACACCATAATTGGATCCCACAGTGTTCCCTATAGGCACACGTTGATTACCTATAGGCTTCATGTAATGACTGTTGTCATCTGAATTTCGCTCAACTGAAAGTCCGCGTGTGCAGATTGGAATTACATCGCTTTATTTATTTAAGTCGCAAAAAGGGGCATTATTTCCATTTGTTTATACCCTTTCAGACTGTTTGAAGTGTTTCACAATTACAGGCCAGGCAGAGCAGACAAATGATGTTGACGGGGAGTCAGGCCAAGTGGAAGACAGGAAGGAATTGTACTCGCTGCAGCTAAAATGGAAAATATCAAGCGGTATTCAACCGATGACTGTAATTTAACCAAACCTCTTCAGGGGTACTTGACAAGGCATATTAAACAGGGTGACTGCTTTTTGGAAAGCAAAACAATGACAACATCCTTTTGGCCGCGCTACTTCCGCAGAGACAGCATCACTTCGGTCGGGACAAAATTTCAGTGATTTGAGAGATGGCTCTATCTGTGTTTTTGCCTCCATATTTAATTTTTACTTGCGAGGATCGTCAAAGGGACAACGGGCGCAGACAGATCTCAGGATCAATATCCGGAGAGGAGAAAAATATGGTATCCCCACAGCTGGTGTTACTTGCAGCTCTTTCAGCCAATAAGCTCCACTGATGTGCCGTGAACCAGACACCCTCAACCTGCTGCAGCAAATTTACTCAGGGGCCAAAAAATGCCTAACCAGAAAGAAAGCACACATCTTCCCCCACAGCCTCCCAGAGACAGAAAAGAAAAGTTACTTTGTCAGCCAACTTTGCCTGAATACAAAAGGGGTTAAAAAAAAAAAAGGCAGAGCTGCTCTTCACACACACACACGCACACACACACACACGCACACACACACACACACACACACACACACACACACACACACACACATATAACATACAGACAGGCAGTCTGACAGACAAGGTTGGAGAGAATAGATGTGGGCAGGTTCAGTGATTCCGATGTCAGAGGCGGTCTGAACGCTCTCTGTGTCTATCCTCTCTCCACTAGACCTTACATGGCAGTTCTCCTCTCCGGGGTGTTCCGAGAAGACAGGAGGGGCGGCGGGAAGAGAGGAGCGGAGGGATGAAGGGGGAGGGGGGTGGATGGCAGGTACTAGGGGATTGTTCCAATGCCCTTGACATGAGGGAAACGCCGGAATAAGAGAGAACAACCTATCAGAGAAAAGAGAGCCTGAGGAGCAGGGGGTATGTGTGCATGAAAGAGTTCTTTTTTTTTTTTTCTTCTTTAGCTTAATGTGTGCGTCCATGTGCTCTCATACATATATGAGTTTGTTTATGTTTTGCGTGTGTGTGTTTGTGGCCTAGTCAGAAAATCAAGATCAAGGCTCTTGTGTTTTAAAGATTCTGGCAGTGTGTGTGAGTCCAGCATTTGTCTGAGAGCAGTTCAATGTATGTGAGTAACTGTGTGTGTGTGTGTGTGTGTGCGCGTGCGTGCGTGTGTGTCCTCACTGCCCAAACCCAGTATGAGTCCCAGACCAGGGCTTTTCTTTGGGCTAGCAGATGTTTTGCTCTCACCTTGCCATACCTCATAAAGCGTGATGGCTCAGGACCCTGGGGCCAGTCTGGCACACACACACACACACACACATGCAAACACAAATGTACACACACACACACACACACACACACACACACACACACACACACACACACACACACACACACACGCCCCCCC